>QZWT01000079.1:0-37776 GCA_004114315.1 Cochlonema odontosperma | reverse complement strand
CAAGCAATGAACAAGCGACAAACAGACTGGCTGGTGGGCGGGCAAGCGGGAAGAAGGTGGCGAGGCGGCGGGGCGACGCTGTTTCACAGTTGTGCGTGTAGGCGGCAAGAACTGGCAGAGTGCGGATGTCCCGATGCAGCAGTGTTGAACAGGACGACAATGGCGCGGTGGTTGTTGCGGGGCGCGTTGATGTTGATGCTGTTGTTGGCGCATTAGTATACTGGTGTCGGTGTCGGTGCTGCGTATGGCTATGCAGCAAGTGGATCAACACACCGCCCGTCCATCCACACTACGCTACACTACGCCACACCACCACACAACAGAGCACCGTGTGGACAGCAGAAGCGCAGGTTCCCATCAACCACACCACAGCAGCAGTGCATATGCAACAGCGTGGCACACAGTGGCGCGTTACACCGGGTGAACGGTTGACCATTGATCTGCTGTCGTGGTTGTGTCTGTGTGAGCAGAACTGTGTTTACTCGCTACACGCTTACATGTCATCCCCAGAGAACGCTGTGTTTACGCTAACACTGATTGAATGATCGTCCACTCGGACGGTTGGACCGGGCGGGATCTGACCATCCAGCGCTTGTTTGTTTGTGGTGTGGGCAGGCGTGACGTGGGCCTGCGCCTGCCCACGCTTACAGCGATGGCCGCCCCCCCGCCGTGCCACGCCAAAGCAGTGGCGTTCGCCAAGCCAGCCGTCACCAAAGTGCTCACCGCCACGTACTACTACACCGATCCGGATCTGTCCTCCGAAAACGACCACGATCCCGACCACCGCCTTCACCCCCACGACGACTACGACTATGAATCCTCCTTCACCGGCGAGAGCTGGACCGAAACAGACACCGAATGGAGCGAGCTGTCGGCGGCACACGACGATTCAGAGTATTCCGACTCAGAGGGTAGTGAGGAGTGCGCTTCCTCCCTCGGTTCCACCTCTGGGCGAAATCATCCTCCCCACCACTACCACGCGAAGCCCGCACACTTGCCTTCCGCCATCCACAGTGCAGATCCGTCCGCAACACTTCGTCACCTTCCTGCCTATGCATCGTCAACATGGTCGCTGTCAGACCACGGCGACGACCAGCCATCGGCTGTCGTTCCCGTGTCTGTATGCGCTTTTCCCATACATGCGGCACACCATGGCGCATACGAACGACGCGAAACAACCGTGCCTTCGCTGTCCTCCTCTTCCCCGCTTCTGTCCCCGCTGCCCCTTCGGAGAGCTGTGTCTTACGACATCCGTCCTGTCCCGGTGTTGGCCCCTCTCGTACGCACCACCGCCAATGCCGAAACACAGACCGATCTGTGGCTGCTGCCCTACCGCACCGATCCTGCACCCATCCCCAGTCAATGCGCTACGTGTCACACGGTGACGAGTAGCACTGTCACCTCTCCCCTCCCTCCTGCACCTGATAGTGGTGGTATGCGTTCGCGGTCCAAATTCACATCGATCCACGCACCGAAGGATTCTCCCGCTCCCGCAGCCACCTCTTTCGCAGTCCCACCTCTCGTGGAATGCTCTTCCATGGCGCGATCCATCGAGCATGACGACGACACGCCTTTGATCCAGCAACTCACGCGACAGACGTCCTCTGACCAGTCTAACATACTGGATACCCATGGTGCGCACCCGTTCACATCGCAGTCCAGCATCCTTGTTGACACATCCCCCGTCCTACTTTCCCGTTCGTTTTCTGCTCTGGCACGACGGTCGTCGCCTCTGCTTGGAAATCACACGCTGCGCAGCGACCCTCCTGTGCCAGTCACCACACATCACCACGAGCCTGTCGTAGTCACCGTGGTGGCTGATCCCCTTTCTTCCGTTCATAATGATGTTGTGCCTTGTATAGAGGATGTTGTGCCTCATATGGATGATACTATGCCCCACACAGACAGCGCTGTGCCACGACTATCCGTCCCACCGGAAGCTGTGCTTCCAACACCGTACAAACCAACCATTCCCACTAGCGACTGCCCATCCACCGTGCGTATGGAGCACCGACGCAGCAACGACCATTTGGCTGCCTTGTTCGGTCGGAAACGAAGTCTCTCAGCACCGAAACTGTTCGAAGGAGCCGCTTCGCTCTTGGGTGAGACGGCAAACCACGCAGTGGACACGCAAAAGGCAGAAGAGGCAGAACAAACACCTGGCCACATAATGCACACGCAAAAGACACACGAAGTAGAACACACGCCCGGCCGGGTAATAGAGCGTCAGAAGGCGGCCACGCCTCAAAGGACACACACAGACCACGTGTCGGGAAGCGACGAAGACACACGTCCGCTGGTTTACCGCAATGCTGCCAACGGGGCTGAAAAGCCACAGCTGCACACTGCCGTCAAAGGAGCCGACCTTCATGACACGTCGTCTTCTGTCGATGTATGCTCGTTGTCGTCGCAAGTGCCTGTGGACAGCTTGGACGACGGTTCTGCTGCTACACACGTCTATAGTCAGAAAGCACTGGCGCCTGTTCGACCGCACGATGCGAAAGCCAAAGAACTCCAGCGCACCAGGATGCCCAAAGCAACTGAAGCATACGCAGTCCTGCCACCTACACATCCCGCGCCTGAAGGCAGCAGCAACGACGTCGCTGTTGACCAGGTGTCTCCTCCCAGCTCCTCTGGAACCCATGCTGCTGCAGTGGCTCCATCGCTGGAGAGCACGTCGGAAGCAGAGCCCACAAACGATGAGAAAGGCCA
The DNA here is from genome assembly GCA_004114315.1 of Cochlonema odontosperma. Taxonomy (NCBI): domain Eukaryota; kingdom Fungi; phylum Zoopagomycota; class Zoopagomycetes; order Zoopagales; family Cochlonemataceae; genus Cochlonema; species Cochlonema odontosperma. The sequence continues at coordinate 35,064 of QZWT01000079.1, read as the reverse complement.
TAAGCGGAAAAAATCACAGAAGTTCTTCGATTTCCTGCGACGAAAACGCACCACTGCCGATGATCTTCCGTTGGTTGAAGACAGTTCCCTGTTGCCACCAACAGCACCCTTGTCAGAGGAGAAGGAGAGGGAGGGAGAGGAGAAGTGTGACAAAGGCAGCATGGCTGCTCAGCAGCACGGTCTCGCTAATGAAGATGCTCAACTTTTAGAGCATGACGGTATGCTTCTTGGGCACACATGCATGCACACTCAGCTTTTGTTGATAGGTGGTGATGATAATGGTGACAATGACGACAATGACGACGACGACGACGACGACAACCTACCGATCTGTCAAACAAGGCCCTCTGCATCACTCACTACCGAACTCAAAACGCCTCACATCTCGGTAGCAGTGTTACAGCAACAGCAACAGCCTTACACAAACAGCCAGCTAGAAGAGACGCCCTTACGCGACAAGACGACTTCCAACGCACAACCCAAAGCTCTTGTTCCGCCCCCATTGGATCACAAAACAAACAGTGAAGACATGACCACTGCACCTGTTGCCATAAGGCCTGCACCACCCTCCAACGAGGAATCCATACCAGTGCGCAAACCAGGCGCGCGAAAACAAAGTCTCTCGGTGTCACTGAACGAAGCGTGTTCGTACGAAGCCCAGCTGGATCGCCTTATCAGGGAGGAAAAGGGGTCCTTGAAGGTATGCATGCTGTGTCCACTGCTTCTGTTTTGACACCGAGTGTGTGTGCAGAAATCATATGTCGTCTTCGTCGTGGCACACGGCCAGGAAACACCAACCACTGTGGTTGTCACGCTTGCTACCGTCGCCGTGCGCCTCCTTCTCACTCTCAAGTTTGAGAAAATGCTGCCATCCACTGACGTGCGATGGTCTCTATGCGAAGTGGTTGATGATTTTGGCATCGGTAACTTGCACTGGATCTGTTTTATCGTTAAACGACCCAGAGCGACCCCTTTTTCCTGACGAAAGCATGCATGTGATCGAGGAAAGCTGGGATTCGCTGAAGCACTGTAAATTCGTGGCGAAACCTTTGCACCACACGCTTGATGAGGTGGGTGCTCACGCCGTGTGTCACACATGCAAACTCTGCACAGCCACTGCCAAAACGATTGGAAGGAAACTTGCAGATTCTGAAGAAGAACAAATGGGTGAAACGCCATGTTTATCTACGACACTTCTCCGTCTTCCACAGCAAGGATGAAAAGGTTGTGTGGCGCTCGCAAACGCTCTTCTCGGAATCTGCTGCTCATGGGTGTAGCGGCGAGACGAAACGTTTCTCTGTTCGATCGAACAGTTCCACGTCTACACCATTTATCGCCCAAACAAGGAAATGGTGGGGCACTGCTTTGTGTTGAAATCCAAGCATCCCATGCGGATGTACGAGCGTCCAGAAAACGACTACATCCACTATTTGTCCGCGAAGTCGCTGATGGACCTTAACGTGTGGGTGAAATCGTTGCGAGCACTCAACGTCGGTTTTCTCGACAGGGTTGCGTCTTAGCTAAAAATGGATAGGTTGACGACAGGAGCTCCGTGGAAAGCGCAACCATGATGGATGCACAGCCGCGCAAATCTCACGGGCCACTTGTCACCATCAAGGATCGAGAAGAGGACGAAGCGTCAGCTTCTGACGCAAAAGGCGTGTTTCGAAAGGGCACGCTTTTGTCGAAAGAGTCCTGGCAGTCGAAGCGTGAAGAGGGCAGGCGACGAAGGCGCGAAGCAATAAGTCGTCCCCTCGCGCTCACTTCAGCACCCGAGCTGCCCGAGACACCGGGTGGCGGCGGCGGCGGCGGCGGCGGTGCTTCTGACAATGCGGATTTCAAGCCAGGCACGCTGCTGAGGAGAGAGAAAAGTGTATCGGCTCACAAGAGTCGCAAAGAGCCTGTGCATGCACGCCAGCCATCGTGTGGCCCGACGACTGCGCAGTTGACGCGGTCCATTTCATTGCCTCAGAAACACAAGCCACTGTTGGATTCTGACGCTTTAGGATTGCCGAGAAAGTCGCCGCAGAAAACCCCGGGTGGTGCTACGCGAAAAACGCTGCTGAATTTTGACTAGTGTAATGCTTACGAGGAGTGCTCTCCTTTGCGATTTCACATCGCTGCTTCCAAGAACGCTGAATATAACATTATTATGCCAACTTGAACTGCAACGAAGCCGCGGCTGACTATAGCGATATGGCTTTGTGTATACAGGCTGCGCGGATGGTGTGTCGGTCCACTTTGTCTCAGGGTGAGAAATGATTTGCATCGACAAGCCAGACTACAATGGCCTTGGTCGTAAGCGATGTGCATTTGCGCTTTCATCTGTCCGTCTATCTGTCTGTCTGCCCGCCTGCCTGCCCACCTACCTGCCTACATTTCTTATTGTACCAGCGTGTCAGAACATCATATCTACGGCGATTTAGAGTGCATTTTGCATGTGCGACGGAGTGGGCGTGGCGAAAACACGCACCGCATAACCGCGTGACGTGTGTTTTTTTGGTTGACGGCAATGGCTCCACTGAATGTAGTGGCACTGATAAGGCGAGTGGTTATTTAGTAAACATACATTTACATTTCCGTGTAGTGGTGGAAAGGACAGCTGCTTCAATATGCTGGAGTGTGTTCGCCATGGCCATCGGATTGTTGCGCTGGCCAATCTTCATACGCTTGCCGTTCTTGGTGGTAACTGCAGAACACGCGTGCACCGCTGCATTGGCATAGACGAACTGGACAGCTACTCCTACCAAACAGTGGGCCACTCCGTTATCCATTTGTATGCGCAGTGCATGGAGCTGCCGCTCTTTCGCCGTCGGATTCAAGGAAGCGCCATCAACAAAAACCTGGTGTACACCTACACGCCTGGAGACGAGACCGAAGACTTGTACGAGCTGCTCCTGCACATCAAGGTGAGACTACACACGTCAAGTCTTCCTTTCTCAGTTTCAAGAATACAATGCCGAGTGTGAATGCCGTCTCTGTCGGCACTATCATGTCAAACTATCAGCGACTACGTGTCGAGAATGTGTATGTACGACCACCAAAAAGACGCGTGCTGAAGTGTGTAGGTGCCAACGCCTGGGGATCACGCCGTTGGCGTATATGTGGGAACGTGACCAGCACCAGCTCTACCAAGAGATTATTGACCGTGGTGTGCATGCAGTGCTGATTAAAGTGGCAGCACTGGGTAACCACGTACGCTGATTTCCTCGCTGAAACGGCCAAGGATTGCATGACACCGATCTCGGGAAATCACTGCAAGAAATGAAAGCGGACCTGGAGAAGAAGGTAACGTGTTCGTGTGGACGGATGGTCATAATCCTCGGCAAGGCTAGCAAATTTGGTTTGAACATGTGTGGAGAAGGAGGCGAATACGAGACACTGACACTCGACTGCCCCTTGTTCAAAAAGCGAATCATCATGTATCCTCGTCTGCTGATAATGCGAGCTAATTTCGACGTAACAAAGCAATCGACATTCTCTTGTGGTCCATGCAGACACCTCAGATGCTCGTACGTGTTACTGGAAAATCGACTCTGCGTCGACAGAACAGAAACATCCAAATTTGTGCACAAACATACTAGTGAACGAATATGTAGGAGCTAGCAAGCGGAGTGTTCTCACGTGCTAGATGGACATAACACCGCGCATGCCACCCAAGTCATGTACAAACGAAGCCGCTGCGAATGGCTGCATACAGCAAATAGACACCTACGACCATCGCACCAGAAACTGGATTGTTATTTCTTCTCTTACCGCGCACACCACCGACACCAATACCGACACCAACACCAACACCAGCACCAACACCAACACAAGCACATCGAGTGTTGATGAAATGGAGAAATGCATTGTGCTGCTAAAAGGTATGGATGCCTTTTCGCTTCGCAATCCTCATCGGCAAGCTCGTCTATCCAAGTTCGGAGCTGATTTGGAGCACGTCGTTCATATGACGCTTCTTTTGAGAGACATGCAAGACTTCGCTGTCGTGAACTCCGTGTACGGAAAGCATTTCACCGTCAATCCACCATCGCGGTAAGCCGTACCTCTAAACGTCGTTCACGAGATAGAATATGCGTCGGTGCTGTTCTTCCCTTGCATGCCAAAGTGCAGTTGGATTGTATTGCCTCGCTTCACCCCGACATTTACACGCTGCATGTCCAAAGCCTTTCGCTGTGGGCACCGGCGAATATCGGCCCTTATGCTCAGCTAAAATTGGTACATGCATTCTGTCAGCTAGAGACTGCGAACTGACGACTACGAACTGATGTGTAGGCGGAAGGATTGGCAATTATATCTGGGCAGATTGGCATGTATCCGGCCAATCTTTCTCTGCCTAGCACTGCAGACACCGCATTACAGGCAGAGCAAGAAAGCACGTTATCACTGCAACATGTTGAGGCGATTTCAGTATCCGGCGGTTTCGATCTTTCCAAGACCGCGCTCCTATTTCTTTGCTTTTGCACAGATGCAGAAGCACTGGCTACCACTCGCAAGCATTTTGATGCGAAATACGCCAAGGTTTTCTCCCTTTCACATGCGCAATCACAACAACGCTTATATCGGCAGAGTGGCTTGAAAGCATGCTACATGATAGTACCTACATTGCCGAAATATGCGCGTATTGAGTGGCATGTCGTTTCGTCAAAGCTCATATCCGACACATGTGCAGGCACGCTTGCTTGACCCTCTCCTCTACTGATTGTCTGTTCCTCCTTCTAGAGTCGAGCCAACACCACTTTTCGCTGCGCACCGCTTCTGTTTATTTATGGGCCCGCAGATGTGACCATCTGCTTAGCATGGTTGTGTCCTGTGATCTAGGTGAGTCTGCTGGGTGGCTGTGCTAACCATGGCAAGCACATGGCCAAATTTTGAGTGACAACGAGTGGGATACTATGGGTCAAGCACTGTTTGCGATGAAAGTATTTGACAAAGACACTTCGTCTGAGTCGTTTGCGTCGGACGCTCTTTCCGACACCGACGAGCCGGAACAACCGGCGGAGTCAAATGGCACGCTTGACACCTATCGCTATGCTGCTCTGCAATGTCGAATCCTACACACACCCATGACGGACGCACGATCAGTCGCACAAGGTACCCGCGACACACTTACACATGTCGGTAACGAAAATAGCGATAAACCAATGGTTTATTACACGGTCGCTGGTGCCACCGGGCATAACGACACTGGGTGCTCAGGAAGTACATGGCGCCTCTTTCATACTAACATTTCTATGGAGTGGACTGCAAGTCCTCAAGTAAACTATTTTCTCATCAGCTTAAGAAACACATCTTCCAATGTGGTTTGGGAAATCCCCCAGTCCTTCACAAATCCTACGTGTTATCCACACGCCTGCTGCTATCGCGGAAGTACCTGATGAGTTGTCGTCAAGGTAAACGAGCAAGCGCGCTAGGTTGCGCCGTGCATTGTATGGAAAGCTGTACAGCAGCGAACCGCTGGACTCATCCGTCAATCTCGCTTCCGGTAGCATCTTGGCGATGATGGTCTTAATGGAGATGACCATATTCTCCTCCACATTCACCGACAGTCGGTACCCAGTGCCGTATTTCTGCTTGATATGACTGGAGCTGCCGATCGCACTGCACACACACACACATAATGAGTCGATGCAGGGCAGTGGGCCCAAGGCCATACATGATCTTCCCGCGAGACATGACTGCAACTCGGTCACCGACTATGTCCGCTTCCTCCATCGCGTGTGTCGTCAAAATAATCGATTTCTTTTCCTTTACTCTCTCCACATACGACCAAATCAGCTTGCGAGAAACCGGATCCTGCAGCGCGTGTCAGCGAGATGCAGAAGCAGACACGAGGATACGCCACGCAGAGCCATTACCATGCCAGATGTGGGCTCATCCAGAATCAACAGTTTCGGGTCTCCAACAGTGGCGATGATCAGCGAGAGGCGGCGCTTCATACCGCCGCTGTACTGAGCCACGAGCGTTGAAGCATAGCAGTCTAGCTTCATTTCCGCTAAGACGCCGCGTGCCAAAGTACGCGCTTGCTTAGGATCAATGTCCTTGATGCCAGCGTACAGTTGAATGTGCTCCATTGCAGTCATTTCTGGGAAAAGGCAATCGCGCTGTTCGCCTCAGCAGTGGCTGCACTCTCGCGTCTGCTACCTGAAGACAACACCCCAGTGTTTTGCGAATATCTGCCGCGGCATAGGAAGTGTTCATGCCAAAGACATAGGCGTCGCCGGAAGTCGGCATCAGCGAGCCGTAAAGCATAGCCATTGCTGTGGTCTTCCCCGCACCATTTTGGCCCAGCAGTGCTAGTCTTGCGCGGGGCGTGTCAGCTGTCGCGCATACCGAAGAACGCTTACAGCTCCCCCTCTTTCACGGTCAGACACAACGCGTCGACCCTTCGCCTTTTTAGTGGCACGTCAGAAAGTATGGGTAAGGTACGCTGTCTTTGCCGGTGTGGACGACAGCATTCCACCCTCAAACGTCTTTGTCAGATTAACAGCTCGCACAGCGACTGTTGCTTTGTTAGCGTCTGTCGGGGGACTGGGAATCAATACTAGGAACAGTGAGTTCTAGTGCATGCTTGCGCTCCTTGAACACGTCTGTATCCTCGTCAAGCACTTGCGTACCCTTCTCAATCAATCGACGGACATGCAGCCTTCTTCCCTACCAGAAACTGTTTTCGGTCCAGCGCTCCGACAGAGTGTTTCCTTCGTGTCCAGTAGCCACGCTTCATGAAAAAGAAGTAGGGCCTTCGAGAGCCGTGCTGGTTAGGTACAATGTTATCCGTATACCAAGCAAGCAAAAGCCAGAACAGTGTGTCGAAGATAAGCACGAAAATGTGAACAAGCGGCCACGGAACTAGGCCAGGATAGCTGCTGCCACCCACGAGTGGCGTGACAACAAGATCTCTGAACCCAAACCCTACACCGTCGCCGTCGCCGTCGCCGTCATCGTCAGTGCGTGAGAGAAAAGCGCACACGCACCGTCGCCCTCGTGAAATAAACCGCTGACAGGATCTGTTGCACCTGACGACTTGGCCATAATATCGATGACCAGCTGGCTAAAGTTGAATGTGGGCAGAAAGGCCCCGACAATCCAGCCAAGCGTGTATCCCGACGACGGGCCATTTGTCTTGACTGCTTCGACACCGACGTAGAAGCGGTACCAGAAGCTCGGTGCGAACAGGACGTAAATTATGGAGATGACGGTGACGAGAAAACCTATGGCTAGTACGAGGGTTAAGGATACGCGTGAGCTGTGCTTGTTGGAAAAGGATATCAGATGCGCGGAGAGACGAGGTGAATGCGGACAGAAAGAAAGCGAATCCGATCATGCTGCACCCAAACAGCACAAACGTCGCTAGGATGACCTATTTCCGGTCTCACACACAGCGCAACAGCGAGCGGAACACACCAGAAAGTTGCAATTGCTGAACAAAGAGAATCCAAATGCCATTCCGAGCAGGACCAGCACCAACGATTGGACCGTCAATAGCGCGCAATGATAGACAAACATTTCGCTCCAGTAAACAACAGAATTCAAACCCCTAGTGAGTGAGAGGTTGTGTGGTGCAAGTGGGGATGGGAATCTACATCAGTTCCATGTTCTCGCGAAGGCCAAGCTCTTTCTCGCGAGCGATAGTCATAAGTGCCGAGATGAAAACAAGCATGACCGGCAGGAAAACAATAGGCGTGGCAAAGCTCCAGATTGCATCCTTGTTGCTGGCGTAGTGCGATCGACCGGTGATCTCGGGAAACGATTTCAGCTGCACTTGAAAGGACGCGGGGTTTGGCGCATCCAACAGCGTTGCGATAGCTTCATCCACACCCCGCATGAGTGACAGCAATTGCCCGCCAAACGGGTCATCGAGGAATGCCTCTCGCATGAAAAGCTGGGTGCTGGAGGAGAAGATGGTGGTGTTGGTGGTGGTGGTGAAGTTGTACCACACCGTGTACTGAAAGTTAGCGACTCCACTTGACTCCTGCTTGGAGAATGCAACAGCTAAATTGACAGCTTCTGGATACTTGATCGCATAGTCGTAGATGGCTTCTTCACTTGTAAGCGGAAGAATATCCAGCGGTCTTGTTGGTGCAGCTGTTCATCACCTCAGCGACGCCACAGCATAATGCGTGGGTGGGTACCGTTGGCTAGATCGCCAGGCTCTAATGCCAACAAGGTCTGCGTTCGTGCAGCGTTCTTGGTTCGAAACAGTTCCATCAGCCTGTCTGTTTCCGCGGTTTTCGGAGCATACAGCAGTGCCACACACGGAATACTAGCGGTGACACGCGGCTTCTTCTGAGCATACGTGGTGTTGGTGCGGGTGGTACCTTGCATTGCAGCACACCAGGCACGGGCCACACTGGCAGGTTGGATGCTTTGGCGAGAGCGTCGGCGGTGCTGTCCGCCTGATTTCCGGCAATCATAGAGCGCTGTATCCCGAACAGAATAAAACATATACACAGCGGTAGCAGCAGGACAAGCGTGAGCAGCGAGAACCACTGTCGTTTCTGCGGAATGAGCGGTGGCAAGAAACAAGATGTCGTACCGCTCGCACGTAATCCTTCCACACCAGCGAGCGGAACTGCCGGATCACCACGCTCAGCGCACTACGCTGTTTTGTTTCATTCAGCGCTTCGCCGTTTAACGCGTCGCTTCCGCTTTGTGCGGTGACGCGCCGCGTCTGCGAAGTGCGGCGTCTCAGCAACGGCATTTGAGCGCAGATGTCGCTTCTCCACAAATATTTTTTTCGATTACGCAATGGCTGCGCCACGACCCGCGGCTGTTGATTTCTATTTGAATGTGTCTGAATTGCTGGCTGCGCTTAAAGTTCGAAATGTAGCAGAGCTGGAAAAAAGTGCAAACGCTTCTGTGGCCGGGCTGCTGTTGACGCGGCTGTAGATCTTCCGCGACTGCGCCAACAGCTTGACCTCCCAAAGAACGAGATTCCTGCTGCTGACCACGTCGTGGCAGAGTATCTTGGAATCTCCCCCGATGTAAAAGAGCTGTTTGAGATCTGGAGCTTTCAATTCCACGTACGACCTCGTCCACGCCTGCCTTTTCGCTTACTGCTCGGCCACCACCACCACGTAGAACTCGGTGGACAGCCTTGAGCCGGCGGTGCTAAACGTGCTGACATCCTTGGTGGCTTGGCTTTCGCACTCCAATGGATTCGAGTATATCGCGTCGAAGATTGCCAATGAAATTCTTAATAATCACTCAAAAGCTATGCACCGCAGTCTGGCCAGTCCACGCACAGGAACGAGTTTGGCTGCATTGCAGCTGCTTATCCAGCTGGTGCAGTACAGCAGTCATATAGCTAGTCAAGTCCTACAGAGTGTGGATGTGTCTCACAAAGGCGTTCAAAGGTTCGCGTATTGGCGCGAAAAGCCTAGCCACCAGGGAAAGCCGCGACAGCGTATGTGTGCTGTAGCACAGAGGAGTTTGCAGAGCTGACCATGTAGAGGGGAGAACACTGTTTCTCAAACTGGTGACGTGTATACTGGAGCACAACGACTCCGCCCTTACACGCCTTGTCCTGCAAACAAAGCCGCTGATTGATCCTGTGCTGGGTGGAATCAGCGAGGACTCAAAACACGTAAGAAGAATATGCACTCTGATGCATGCGCATGCTCACCATTTTAGACTGTAAGCAAGACACTTCACACGCTGCGGCATTCGGTATTGATGGACGATCGGCTGAAACGTACCGAGAAAACTAGTATTTTCCATGCGAAAAGCTTCGAACAAGTATGTGCTTGTCTAGTGCTGCATTAACGTCGACCCAGCTGGTCAGACTATATAGTCATGACGATCACGAATGCGTGTTGCTAGCCCATACCTTTCTCCTGGAGATCAGCACTCGACCAGGCTTCGGTCTGTGCTATGCAGACGAAGGCTGGTACCCAATCGCTGCTTTGTCTGAAAAGGAAGATGCAGCCGAGGAGAAGCGCTCTGGTCTCCACAATTTCGTGCTTTTGAAGCTGCTTGGGTTTCTCTCGCCAGCAGAGCAGGAACTGCAGGCAGACCTGCTTCTGAAAGTACTTGCTGTGTGTCCCGAGCTTTTCACTAAGTAATCATGGCACGTGGGTGATGGATGCTTATTCTCCCCGGCTCTAGATACTGGCAAATGACGCCCTTCAGTTTCGAGCCACGACTCTCGCTCCGTTGGCTGGATGTGATGGGCCTGCTGCTGCGAACCATCCAAATCCCCGTTCCCTCCCTGCGTGCCACTCCTCCGCCAATCGCATACGCACTCGACAACATCTGTCCAAATTTCGTGTTTCCTCGTCTTTTTTACCAACGCGGCTTGTCAAACACGTCACCACTGGTCCGCCACCACACTATGCTGCTTCTGCTGTGTGTTCTTCGGAAGCATGCGTTCGTGCACGCCGAGATGATGAAGCGATTTCACGCATCAGCGGCGAGCAACGACGTGTGGTTGAACGCGGCGGATACGCTGAATACCGAGATGCGCCAGCGCATCCCAGACTTCTCGGTGGTGGCCACATTGGTGCCATCCAATCTGGAAGACCAGCAGTCTGTGATACTCATCGATGCTACGCTAGAGGTGATTCGTCTGTATCAACGCCTCTTTCCGGAAGTCATAAAGGACAGTCGGTTCGACTTCCTGCGCTTGGTCAGCACGAAGATGCTGTCCTTTGAAGAAAGCCGGCTCGTTCGATACTGCGACATACTGATGCTGGCCGATTTGAATGTTCACACAAAAGTCCGTAAGTAGACACGGTCTATGGCGCGTGTGGCGCATGTGGTGCATGTAATGTGTTTTATTTGACGTGTGGCTCAGGTCACTCTACGGACAGCCTGCTCATGTTTCTAATCCGCTTGTATATCACATCGACCAGCGCTGCCGTCAGGACATCTGTGTGCCAACTGCTCTCGCACCAAATGCAACAGACGCCAATGTTTGACGGGACGAAGAACGAGTTTACCATCTGGCTATTGTCCATCGTGAGTGCCTTTTATTGCAGCAGCGCTGCGGAAGCAACTCGTGAAAAAATGCTTGAGCTTTTCAGTCACGGGGTGGCTAAATTTATGACCATGCCGTACCGATATCTTGACGAGGCTGCAGCCCTGGCACAACAAGCGCGTGCTCGACTGCATGCTGGGTCGATGCAATGGACTGACGACACGCAAAAGGCGATCTGGACGCGAGTTGCCACCGACTGTACGCAGTTGGCATGTCATTCGCTGCCGTTCAGTCCGCTTCTGTTGACTGTCCTCGAGCTGTTCCATAGCAGAGACGAGTTTCGCAAGGATCCTTCGTGCCAACATTTCGTGCGCATGCTCACAACTCAGCTTGTGTTTCATTGTGACGCGCCACTCTGTGTTTTGGAAGCGGCAAACGGTGCAATTGACGACGCTTCGGCCCTCGCAGAATCCGTCTCATTCATTGAGTCGTTGTTTGGGTATCAAAACAGTCGTCGCTCGCTTGAACTCGGCAGCACTACAATGAAAAGCATACTGCTGGGCCACGCTATGTGCGATGCATTCGACGCAATCGAGATGCCGCTTGAATTTTCATTGCTAGCAATGATGGGCGACACAATGGACTGTGACGATGGACGTCTTGCGCGGCGTTTGCGTCAAGCCGACATTACTGTTCGGCAGCGAGCGCTTTCCTCACTACTGACTATTGCTGTTGTTCATGCAACAGACGCATTTAGATTCCCGCGCACAATGAATCTGATTGAAACGGCGTGTGGCGATGACGAAACGCTTCTGCGTCAGGTTTTCACGAACAAGCCGCTGCTGGCAGCAAGTTTAACGTCGGCCATCGTGTGCATTGGTAGGCACCAAACTCGCGCTCGTTCTCATGCACGTAGGTGTGTTGAGTTTTGCCTTCTTGCAGAGTGCTGCTCTCGATCTCTCGGAACTAAGCCAGTCCATCCTCACGGAGGATATATGCTTTTTAAGCAGCCATGACGTGTCTGAATGCGATGCGCATGCACTATCACAGCTGCCAAGCAGCATGACGCTCTTTCTGCTAGGATCTTATGAGCTGGAGCATGAGCTCCAACACGCAATAACGCGCTATCAGCAATCGCAAGAGCCAGCGGAAGTGCAGAAAGCATGCTCGCTGTTTGAAGAAGTGATGCGCCGGCGCATTGCTTGTGACAATGACTATCTAAGCCCGATGATCTCCATCTGGCTGGATCGCGGACACAATGATCTGCTGAGAGAACTGCTGTCGCGTGTTTTGAAGAATGTTTGGCCAGGACAGGAGGAGAACACGTTGGGCAACGACCCGTTTCGTACATACCTTGCTCGATGTCTGCTTAAACCACACGCTGCTCAGCAGCGCATGGCGATGGACGAGCCTCAGTGCCGTATTTTCCTGTCGTTTGACGATTTGCAGCTGCTTTGGCACCTTTCGTTGTGGAACCAGTGCGCTCAGCAGAAGCTTTTAGCAGCTCTTGAGAATCACGAAAATACCTTGCCAGACGAAGTGCTATGCCACTTGCTTACCGTCATACTGTCCTCCCTACTGACGCTCCCGGTGCGCACCTGGCAGTATCTTGACAACAACTTCCTCATCCAAGTGCTGGCAGCTTTTTCAGCCGCAAACTGCCTTGCTGCTTCGACAAGAGTTGATGTGGAACAACTGTTGCAGCTTGCCCCGCTACTTGCTGAAGCATGGCAACATCATGCAAATCAAATGCTGTCAGGACTGAGCAATCCTCTTGTTGCTCTTGCGATTGCATCACCATCCTCTTTCCCCCCCGTTGCTATGGACGTATTTTCTGCGCTCACGAAGTGTCCAAATCTGTCGCACAACCTATGGAGCACACTTGGTTTGCCCTCCTGCTTCGAATCCCTGATAACGTGTGATAGAAAGCCGCTGTGTGCGTCTTACGGCTGAACACATAAGCGGAACTGCAGTGCACGATCTTGTCAGGTGCTTCGTTGAAAGGGGCGTCGCGGATGTGAACTTTCTTTCATTCCTCTACAATTGCGCGTTAGAATACTTAGTAAGTGGTATGCATCACCACATCTAACATGCCAGGATACTTCTACAGCGCTCGTTGTCTGCGAGTACATGCTGCATCTGCTGCAGACAAAGCAGGCTCGTGCTGGTCCTGTGATTGCCGTCGTTTCCAAAGTCTTCAAAAGCCATCCTGCTATTCTGCAAGAGCGCTATATTGTCGCTCTCTTTTCCGCCTACTCTGGCACACTATGCTATGCTGACCAAATGATCCTGCTGATCCTGCAAGACTACGAGAAAACCCACGCAAAGTCGGTATTCGGGCTGCTTCGTGGTGCCAGTGATTCACAGCAAGCAACTGCGTTGCAACTGATTACCGCACCTGATCCACGGTTTGTGTGGAACACAATTGACCAGTTTCCCGTAAACCGAAAATTGCTGGCTGACTGGATGCTGCCTCAGTTCGCCAACCTCGTTCACGAACCAGAATGCCTCGATGTCCCTGTATACGACCCTGCCTTTGTTTTACCTTTGGTCGCAAACCACGCGCTTCAGATGCAAGACTCGGACATGCGCCAGCTTCTTGAACAAAACTGGATGGGCTATTTGATTGTGTGCCTATCCTCGAACGATCAGAACACACGACATGCATCGTACAGCATATTGGACACCCTATACACCCAGATACAGGTAAGCTTGTGTGTGTGTATGCAAGTGATTGCATCTAACACTGCTAGGAAATGAAATTCCGAGAGCGCATCCAAATTCTGTCGCTGCTGGACTGGTTACGCAATGCAGTCACTCATCGAGACACAGCGCAGAAACTACCTATTGTGGTCACGTCATTTGCTGCGCGTGCAATTCCAACACTGCTTAAACCCGATCATTTTGTTTACGTGCAGATAAACAAACAGCTACTTAAAGAGCCGCGAGCGGACTTGCAGGTAATTGCGCGAGAGAGAAGAGTCGTGTTGGGCGAGGGGGTGAGGCATTGCACGGTCAACTGATCACTAAGCAGTCGCTGCCGATGTTTTACGAGCTGTTTAATTCGGTATCCGAGGACAGCAAGAAAGAAAAGCTCTGGCTTATGCGAATGCTGAAAGCAAGCATGCGCGATTCGCAGGTATAACCGTGACACGCTCACAACCATTCACACTGTGCGCTCAGGACTATCCAACGTTCAGGAAGAAACACGTATACGTGCTTCTTGTCAGTTTTTTCGACTCGGCTGTATGCGACTATTTCTACCGAAAATTGGTGGTCGAGGTAATTGAACTGGCTTGCTTGCTGGCTTGCTTGCTCGCTCGTTGAACTCATCTGTGTAGCTGTTGTTCCAAATGGTGCGTATTCCCGAAGTGGCGCGAGAACTGGTAGAGCGACACCATTTCCTAGTATGGGTCCAACAAGCAGCTTCTCGACTACTCAGCGAGCAAACGTTTGACCTCGCACTTGCGCTGCTGCGCCTCGCCTTAATTGCCGTACGGAAAACGCCGGTGCTTCGCAAAGAGGCGCAACTCCAGGCTTTGGTGTTGGCGAGTTCGATTATTCATCAGCTAGGTAAGAGACTCATTTTCGCCGTTTCGACTGCTTTGACTGCTTTGACTGCTTCTCATTTCCCTCAAGATGTCGGTTATTCCCACCAGCGAATAGGCACAACGATCAACACGCTGGGGACAATTGTGCACATTCTTGAGCTGCTACCTGAGCGGTTTGATCTGGAAAAGCATATTTGGCAGAGCTTGAAGCTGGTGAAACAGATGTGCGAGCTGCATGCGGGGGAACAGGAAATGTCGCTGGACGCGTCAGGCCCAATGAGTTGGCTTTATGCATTGCGTGCAGGCCGCGTCGAGTTTAAGAATGTGGTGTCGATACTGCTTCAGCTGAGTTTGCGCTCAACAGTATGCTCGACCGGGCTGTTTCGCGAGATAGTGGTGTACTCGTACATGAACGGCGACGATAGAATACTCAGTATGCTTATTCATCAATAACAGAGCATCCTGTAGCCATGTGGCCATCCAGTGCGCGCAAGGTGATGAGGAGCTTCTCTTGTAGAGTGTCTGACGCATGCGCGTCAGCCTCGTCGCTGCCTTCGCGTGTGAATTGGTTTCCTACGTAGCATAGCTTCTTGTCGAGCAACGGATCCAACTGCACAGATGTATGGAGAGTGCGGCGCTTTGCTGAATCGGCTACCGCAGAGCAAGTCACACAACTACAGCCGTAACCACACCCGCAATGATCTGTCCGAGCTGTCAAGGAACAGACGTCTTCCGCAATCCGCTTAAAAACGACTTGACATGCAGAAGTTGTGGTGTGGTGCTAGAGGAAAGCGTGATTGTGTCCGAAAACACGTTTGGCGAGAAGTCGAATGGTGCCACCACTGTGCACGGCTCCTACGTGGCCGCCGGAAGAGGTATGCCACGCTTCTCCTGTTAAATGATTCATTTCCTCCTCCAGCATACGCTCCTAATGCCGGTGGACACGGCCGTCCTCCGCAGTGCGATCCCAAGGAGCAGTCTTTGGCCAAAGGCACCGATCGCATTCAAAAAATCGCTAGCGGTCTACGCATCTCTCAACGCGAAGCCGACTCCGCCGCACGCTACTATCGCATGGCCCTAGTGCAGAACTTTACGCGGGGCAGACGCATCGACTTGGTCGCCGCCTCTTGCCTATATCTCGCGTGTCGCAAGTCAAAAACATCTTTGATGTTGATCGATTTTTCGCAACTGCTCAATGTACGTGTTCTCCTGCGTCCTATTGTGTACCACACCCGCTCAACTCGTCTACAGATCAATGCATACGATTTGGGGAAAGTGTTTCTCGATCTGCTGCTTGTTCTGCGGCAGAAGCCGCCGCACGTCGACCCACTGCTGTACCTGCACCGGTTTGCCGCAAATCTAGAGTTCGGGGCGAAAGAACGTGATGTGGTGACATCAGCGGTGCAAGTTGTGGCGAGGATGTGCAAGGACTGGATGCACTGGGGACGGAAGCCCTCTGGGTTGTGCGGTGCTGGTAATGCACTTCCATCCCATCCACCCCATCCACCCCATCCATCCTGAACGCACGGTTTTGTAGCCTTGCTAATTGCTGCACGTATGCACGGGTTCCGACGAACAGAACGGGAAGTGGTGCAAGTGGTCAAGATTGGTAAGTCCACTGTTAGAAAACGGTAATGAGCAACGCGTCCGTTCGTCGAGCTGCCGGTTGGCTCCTTTTTGCGGCTGAACCATCTAACCAACGAACACTGGTAGACTGGAGGAGTTCAAGGAGACACCGTCAAGCTCGCTTAACATCTCCGAATTCCGCACCATCTCTCTGGAGGAAGAATGCGATCCACCCGCCTTCATCACCGGCAAGAGAAGTCGGGCGAAACTTGCGCATGAACACGAAGAGGAGCTACGCGAGGAGCTGGCATCCTATGTCAATGACGTGACAGACGCACTGAAACGAGACGGCAATGAGGTGTTCGGTATGGCGACTACATGTGCCATGTCAGTGACCGTGTTTGTCTATAGGTGCTATTGAAGCTAACGTCGATAACTGGACAGATACTGACGACGAAGAGATTACGTATATGCAGCTTAATCCCGAAGAGGTGGCGATCAAAATGGCTATTTGGCAGGAAAACAATCGAGACTATTTGATCGCGCAAGACACTAAGAAGAGCCGAGCTAAAAAACAGATGAGTGAGGACAAAGCGGGGAAAAAAAATGTGAGTGAAGGGCGTGTGCTTTTTTTATTGGAGAAATGGCGGGAGCTCTTGGCGGAATGCTGACGTGTGGGGTAGCGTGCTCGTGCCAGCCACAACAAAGCGTTACCGGCGACAGAACTCGAGTCGGATGCCGTATACAGTGCTATTTTGAACGGAAGAAAAGGACTTACCACCAAGATAAACCGGGACGCACTGAAGAAAGTGTTTGGCGAGGACAAGGCAGATGTGGTGTTGGTGCCAGACACAATGGAAGTGGTGAAGAGCGGCGACATTGTGCTATCGAGTGTCAAGAAAGACAGCACGATCGAACCTGCGCTTGAGCCCGCCCTCATGACAGCTGTGAAGAAGAAGATAGAGAAGATGGAAAAGTGGGACAAGTGGGATAAGGAAGAGGAGGAGGAGGAGGGTAAGACAGTGATAGCGGCAGCGGCAGCGGCAGTGGAAGAGGAAGAGGAAGAGGAAGAGGAAGAAGAGGAGGAGGAAGAGGAGGAAGAGGAAGAAGGAGGAGAAGATCTGATGGGTGAGTATACCGATTATGACGATCCACTCGATCACTATAACGAAGATGATTGATCCAGCGCATTCACGCTGCCTCACCGACGCATCTTAGTCTGTTCTATAGATCCCGCTGCATTGTAAACAAGCGATCTTTCGCCCATGTATATCCACACACTTCGTGAGAGACGCGTCTGAAGTTCAGGCCTACCAGAAGGGGTATGGCCATAAGGCAACTGTTGCACCGCAGCATGATCTGAACATCTCGCTTGTTCCCATACACGCAACTAGAGCGCACAGCCGCTTTCTTGCTGAAACTCTGCAGCCCAGCTGACGAGTGCCTCATCGTCGTTGCAGTTCTACCCCAACCCTCCATTTCTTCCCGTCTTTGCTGGACATTTTGCGTGGCTGCGTGCTATTCGGCGTGGATGCTCCGATGTTGCGTGGATGAACGGAGGCGCGTGCGCACCAATGGCTGAGCAAACCAAATTCGACGTTCAACCACGCTGCCAGTCCCCGCCACTGCTCCTCTCACCACTTATCGCTGCTGTTGCCCGCGACGATCGTCGGTGGTCTCGAGCTACGTGCATCGCCAACCTCCGCACAGCGCTGTTATCATGGGCGTCCTGTGCTGTCGCGAGGAAGTCATCGACTTCGACAACACCGAAGGTAAGCCCGTGCCTTCGGTGATCCACCGTAGTGCGCGCATTCACGCCTCCACACGTCCACTCACCACCATTCCCCGTCACGCTATGCCTTGGCCCGCCCTGCCCTGCATCTAGTGGAACTCTCACATTTCTTTCTCTTGCGGTGTGTGGGGAAAGGTGCTTTTGGAAAGGTACTCGTCTCGTCGCAGCACACCCCCCGCCTGCACCACTGCTGTCCCCCCTCCTGTGCTCATCCTCGCTCAGGTACGCATTGTTCAGCACAAAGGGGACAAGCGGAACTACGCACTGAAATACATCAACAAAGCCAAATGTATTAAGATGCGTGCAGTAGAAAACATTGTACAAGAGCGGAAACTGCTGGAGGAGGTGAACCACCCGCTGATCTGTAATCTACGATTTGCATTTCAAGACGACGAGAATATGTTTATGGTGCTGGACCTAATGCTTGGGGGTGACCTGCGGTTCCATCTGGATCGCAGTGCGACTGGGCTGCCTGAAGAGGTGGTGCGGTTTTACTGTGCAGAAATAGCCATTGGTTTGGATTTCCTGCATTCTAAGCGCGTCGTACATCGGTAGCCACCCCCCTTGTGTACCTCCCCACTCCTTGCCGATCAAGGCTAACGGTCGTCGTGCTTAGAGATCTGAAGCCCGACAACGTGCTTCTTGATGAACGTGGCCATGCTCATCTCACCGATTTTAATATCGCCGTTAAATACTCGCCCGCTCGCCCACTGACCGCGGTGGCCGGATCGATGGCGTACATGGCTCCAGAAGTGCTCCGAAAAAAGGGCTATTTTGCAAGCGTGGACTGGTGGAGCTTGGGCGTGGTCACGTTCGAGCTGCTGTTTGGGAAACGGCCGTTTCGTGGGAAAACGAATTCGATGCTGCAGCAGGCAATCCTGAACGACGATCTCCGGTTTCCGGTGGATGCGAGCAGTCGCGTGTCCAGCACTGCCATAGATGTGCTTCGTGGCTTCCTCACGCGCGACATCGACCAGCGTCTTGGGTGCGGTGTGGCGGGCATGGACAATATCCGGAAGCATCCCTGGTTTGCTGGGATCGAGTGGTCGAAACTGGCGGACAAGACGGCAGCACCACCGTTCCAGCCAAATGTAAGTGGAAACCGCCGCATTGTGTTAGTGTCTGCGACACGCTGCTTACCTGCGGGGATCCGCAACTAGACAAAGCATGGAAACTTCGAAGCCACACATGAGCTGGAAGAACTGCTGATGGAAGAGAACCCGTTGAAGGTGAAGAAGCGAAAAGAAGGACGCAGGCTTTCCAAGGAAGAGGAAATGATGGAATCGATGTTTACCCTGTACGACTGGTCCAAGCTGGCGCGACATCACCAACAGCAGCAGCAAGCTCCACTAGGCATGCTGCGAAAACACATGGGCAGCCAGTCGCGAATAAAAAGAAACAGCGGGCAGAGCCAGTCCAGCCAGCTGACACAGCGAGGCTCCGCGAGTGACGCGCAGGAAGCGGAGATCCACGAGGCGCCAAGCGACATGGTGCTACAGACAGGCGGCATGGATTTGCAGCCGATTGACCGAGATGCGGTGGAAACCGACGACGAGACTGGTGCGGACGCTGGGCTTGGGCGAAAGAGGCGCCTACGGCCAGACAGCACGCTGTCAAGCGAAACGACAGATCAGCAAATGTCACATCTACGCACGCGTGGCGAAAGCATCACCATGGTCAGCGCTACCGTGAACGAGAATGGATAGCTGGAGACGAGATTTGTATTCTACACATGTGGGGATCTTCCACGGGCTGGGCCTTGATCGCGTGCACGTCCGCGCACCACCTTCCTCATTCCTTTTCTTTTCCTTCTTGGCCGTTGGCTCTTTACGAGCACGAGATTCAATACTGTAATCTTTTTTTGAATATTTGCGAGTGCATGGGTAAAGACGAGAATGTGGGAGCAAAGCGAAGAGAATAGGATCGTACACCGCTCCATGTATGCTAGCTTTTAGGGAAGGGAGAGGAAGAAGGGGTGTTGTACGGTTTCAGTATTCGCTGTTCAAGCGGATCGTAATCCGAACACAGTTACTTACTAAAGTACTGCATTTGAGTCAATGCTGAATGGAGCAGGTGTGCAACCATGCGATGCCAGAAGTGAAAGTAGCACTGAAGTCTGTGTGCTAAGCGGCGACACTTAGTCATTCCATTGAGCTAGCAGTGTTTCCTCGTAGCATCTGGCACACTATGATGTGCGTTTGGCTACTACATATAGCACAGTGCAGCACAGCACAACAGTAGCTAGCATCCCACGAGAACCTGCTACATCTGATCCAACAGCGAACGCAGGTATGCAGCAGCAGCCATCTCATCACAACACGCGTCCTCAACGCAACGACTGAATGTGAATGCATTCTAATTTACGGTCTCCCCACACACATGTTATGACAGCACAGGCATTGTGGCAGCGCACCGCTGACCATCCGATCACAGTGGGAATCGCAGTAAGATGCAGACCAGCCATCGTGCGATAAGGGTGCTCTGTCACACCTTTCCACCTAGTGCAGCATGAAGCGCAACAACGCTGGAAACAAGGACATACTGTGCACGTGTGCCAACGGGACATGCGAATACAGGAACGGTGGCGGTTGCTAATACACGCTGTAGCACTGGGTCTGCTGATGGTGTATATACAGGCGTCAGCACATGCGTGATGCCGTCACAGTGGCTATGTACCACGCACGCAGTCTGGACACCAGCTGAGATGGGTGTCGGGATCCTCGGTGCCTGCACCGTGCACGGTTACCACAGGGGATGTGTGTGCTGTTGCAAGCACCATGTATGCTTACCGAAGAAATAGAGCACTGCAGAAGAAGTGTGCTGCAGCGCTTGCACCAGCTCTTCAGCAGACTCCAAACGCCGGATCATGTGTGTGGGAAGGACGGCGTGCGTGTATGCGGGTGTGTATGTGTGTGTGGTGATGCATCTGTCTGCATGCGAGGTAGCCACAAGGCGCTATTGACTGACTGGCTGGCTGACGGATAGAAGTAGGATCGCAGGTGCGTTTGTGTATGTTGCACTGCTGATAGCAGTAGTGGCGGTAGCAGTGGCAGTGGTGGAAATGACGACGACGACGACAAAGAGAAGGAAGAAGATACGCGGCATGCAGCTACAGTAGAAAATAGTGTTATTGGATCTTCGAACAAGCACAATCAGAACGTCATTTAAGTAAGCTCTCATTGACTGCATATGCAGACAGCACCCATTATAGCGACACTCATTGCTCCCCCGCATGCCCACACAGTAGGCCACGCCGTTAATTCCTTTTCGCTGGAGCAGGACCAACGCTGGAGAACATCCAGTTGGTGTACTGTAGGGCAGGGGGGGCGCGTGCTTTCACTTGAAAGTAGCTTCCCCAGTAGGGAAGGGCTTGTGTGACGGGAGCAAGAGCAGCAAGAGCAAGAACAAGCACAGAGTTTACCAACATTTGATTGAAACAGGCGAAAGTAGAAGTGGGAAAGTTGGCGGTAGTGGTGGTGGTGGTGGAAGAGTAGTGGAAGAGTAGTGGAAGAGTAGTGGAAGAGTAGTGGAAGAGAGCGGAGAGAAGGGAAAGTGCAAGCAAGTAGCGTGACGGCGAGGCTGTGCCAAGCGGACCATTCGTAGCTAACTGGCACTGCGTGTTCGTCTGCCCACGCAATCGCACCAACGGTCACTCTAATGCACCTATCGCGTGTGGAAATGTGGAAAGAACAATGATGCGCGATGACAGTGATGCACAATGGCGATGCGCGATGACAATAATGCACAACAATGCACCGTGTGAAGACTGGGGCAAGCACTTGCTTTGCCAGCAGTAGTAGCGGGTGTTCCTACCTGTGGTGAAAACGGCAGAACGGCTATAGCAATAGTATGTCAGTGGCCATGGCCATGGCTGATTCGTACACCCGCTTCGTCGATATGCAGTGCGTTCGCGTGCACGCTGTGTGACTCTGAGAGCCAGTCGGGCATCGATGCTGCTGCTATACCCAGTGTCACCAGCTTGCTCAGTCCGCGGAACACATGATCGCCCGCCAAACGGACACGCATGGACAGTGGGCGGTCGAAGGCGAAGTGGGTGCCACCGTGCTGGAACGGAAGGGAGACCTGGTAATCAAGGCAATCGAGACCAGGCAGATGCTCCTGCTGGCCAAAATGCTGATCCACGAACGCGTGCTGTTGATCGAACACCGCCTGGTCTTCGGCTACAATCGCTTTCTCCGTGTGCTTCTCACGTGCAGACACATGTGCTGTGGGTTAGTATCATCGCTGCTGCTTGGGTGTACGCGATGCGGCCACACACCCTCTCGCTCCAATGCGTGTCGAAATAGCAGTGGGTCTGTGTCGAACAGACCGAGCCGAAACTTCGCCCATCCGCCCTGGGAATGATGGTGGTGCAGCAACTGGGCCAGCGCGTCTGGATCTCGACCTTGCAGTGGCCATTCCTTGACACTGTCACAGCCCAGCACCAATGCCAGTGCCTAAGACGGACAACAGGTGTGGGACAGGATGCGTTGTACCTGTCGAAAGCAGTTGTCCATTTCTGCCCGCAGTGGGCTTGCCAATGCAAAGCCGGAATATGGGAACAGCACAAAATACAGGACATTTGATGAGGGAGGCACAGTGGTGACAGGGACGCCGTCATAGAGCGCCAAACGGAACCAGTAGTTGGTATTGACGACGGTATATGCAAGGTGCTACAGCGTGAGACAACGGCTGGAGGAAGAGAGGAGGCGGCGCGTGTTACGTGGCGAAAGTACGCAGCCAGTTCGTTGGATAGGCGTGTGACCAGCTGCTGTGGATCTCCAAGAAGGAAACCATCGTGTTCTACAGGTGCGTGTGGTACGAGTGACGAGACGAAGTGGTAATGTGACGCACCAGGATGGGAGGTTGTGAGGCAGAGTGTTCGCCATCGTTTCACGCCTGACTTGGCACTGGAAACGTCTACCATTGTAAACAACCACCACTCTCCACACGTGCACCCCAGTAACATACAGGCAAGCTCAGCATCAGCGACTTGTGCAAGGGTCAAGCCAGTTCGCTGCAAGTGGAGAGTGAGTGGCGGAGTGGCGTTAGGCACACACGCACAGCGTCTTTGCGCAGCAGTTCGTACAACAGCGCTTTCTTGGACACCGTCTTGACAAGGTGTTCGTAATGCAGCAGCCAACCGGCAGTGTCTGCGAAAAGAGGACAGACACCGTTGTCGTCGTCGTCGCTGTCAGAGGAGCAGCCGCTGTGTGGATCGAGGGATGGCGGTGGCGGGTGTGTCGACGCGATGCGCAACCGCCTTGGCTGCCACGCCGCTTCGTGCAACCACTTCCGCAACAGACGTAGCAACACTTCCTTCGACAGCCGCGACAGAACACGCAGCAGCGCGGCGCGGCGGGTGACACGCGTGTGGACATCCATTCAAGCACGCGTGTGGTGTGTCACATGACCACACCCACACCCACATGCGCCAACGCGAGATTGTCGCTGTGCTGCTGCGGCTGCTGGCGCTGGCGGGGCGCTGGACGGACGAGCACAGGCAGGCTGAGTTGCGGCTGAAGGCGCTGCAGAACACGTTGGCGCAGTTGCGCGCGCTGCGGCAGCATCTCACACGCCCTGCCCTCACGCCAAACGAGCAACGCGTCTTCCATCTCTGCGCCACGGCCGTCGCGAATAACGTCTTGCGTCTGCACTGCGTCGTCGACGACATCATCGCCGATGTGTGGCAGCATCTTCGTCACACCGCCGACATCACACGCACCTGCCATTCGCTCCACCGCGCGCTGCATCACGCCCCCACCACGCCTCCACCACCATGCATAGACACCATTATTGGCATCTCTCTTGCCCAGGCGTCCGAGTGGGTGACATCGTTTGACTGTGCATACACCTGGGCATGGAAACATATTACAACCGCGGTGAAGGCGATCGATGTGTGTCAGCCAGCGACTGTGGATACGGCTATTGCCATGCTTGTCGATGTCACAGACACGACCGCTCCTCTAAGACATATGATAGAGGCACGCATTGAAGTGTATCACACGTTTGCCAACGACTGAGTTGTTTATGCTGGTGTGCTGATCAGCATAGTTCGCATTGTAACAGCAAGTAGGATCGAATCAGATCGAATCAGATCAGGTCAAATCAAGTCAAATGATGGTGTTATTTGGTTTGATCTGCGGTTGGTAGATGGTGCAAAGCAAATACAAGCTGAGCCAGATTCTTGCAAATAAGAGCTTGTGTTTGTGCCACACTCATGGAGGCAGGGGGAGGGAGGGGAAGGGAGCACAGACAAGGTGTGGCTGCACAGTGCACCACCAGTAGCGTCTCTATGCTCGTCTGTTGTTATTCGCAGACGATGTATGCGATGGCAGAACACATACCCACACCACCATATCGTTCTTGCACACATCTCAAGCACAGAAAACAAATGTATTTACACGCAATGATGGACCAGCCATGCATTGCACACGCATGTACACGCATGCTCTCCTACACACAACGGAAACTGCTTGGTGGCGACACACCAGAGTCTGCACAATCAGGGATCAGCCAGCATCCTCGCTTGCCTCATTTCCAAGTAATCCTATTCGCACAAATCTTCTCGAGGATTTTGTCTATGGTGTGGACAGACGTGCCCTTGAATAACGCCTCTAGTCTGGATAGTGCGTTGGCCTTTCTCTTCGTTTGCTGTGAACCGGGATGATAGATCGATAGCTTGAGAAGCTCGCCGTCAGTTTCTCGCTGCTCGTTGACAACCTGAAGCGCCATAATTTGGACCATATCGCTGATCACCGTACTGAAACCCAGAGCCTCACAACCTCGGCATCCAGTGTGGACGTGGGTGATTCCTGCTAACGTTGCTGCTTTGAAACTTCTATAGGCTGCTTTGTACAAGTATTTGATATCTTTGATTGTGGCCGCAGCTTTCGGGTTCCGTGCGCCAATGCCAAACGATAGTCCAGGTATGACTATGACATTGACCTGTTTCGACAGTCTGACTTCTTTGCTCGGCGGCTCTGCATCTTCGCTCAACGACTCTGCATCTTCGCTCAACGACTCTGCTTCTTCGCCTAACGACTCTGCATCTTCGTTTGACGACTCTGCTCCTTTGCTTAACAACCCTGCATCTTCGCTTGACGGCTTTGCTTTTCTCGTGTTTAGGTGTAGAGTTTTCATGACAAAATCCTTCGTCGTTCTCCAGACGCTCTTCTTTGATTGTGTGAATGCCGACATGTCTGTGTTCTCCACAGTCAGCTGCTTCGCATTCAGCAACAGCACATTCTTTCTCAGCTCGTCATACGTTTTGCCAAGAGGACCTGAGACGTGAAACGCATCATCCACACGGGCCAACACGTCAGCCCTGAGCACCAGATAGGGCAACGGGCGTTCGTGACTATAATCGCTAGGACTCGCCCATTTTTTGTAATGAACGGCATGGTCTTTGTTGACACTTGTTTTCAAGTAGTTGTATACCGAAGCAAGGACGGGCATCTGCAGCTCCTGGGTCTCGTCAACATACTGCACCTGGGCGGGTGTTCCTTCGACTAGCAGCACAGGGCCAGGGAAGTCCAGTAGCGCATGGTCTGCGACT
This sequence comes from Cochlonema odontosperma, assembly GCA_004114315.1. Classification (NCBI taxonomy): domain Eukaryota; kingdom Fungi; phylum Zoopagomycota; class Zoopagomycetes; order Zoopagales; family Cochlonemataceae; genus Cochlonema; species Cochlonema odontosperma. Next base: position 9,679 of record QZWT01000079.1, on the reverse strand, counting down.
TCAGACTCCGGGAAGGTTAAGGGCAGGTGGCGGCCATTTTCAATGGTGACGTTGTCGTCAATCGTTTCTACCTTTAATTCGTTTTTAAAAAAGTAGTCGAAATTTTCAGTATGAGGCATCAGAATCATCATTGGATGTGGATTCAGCTCGTACGCAGCTTCTGACTCTTGCTCGTATGGGACACTTTCACTCGTGAGGGGGTCGGGTTGAGAGCTGGTGTAAGGGTTGGCATCAGGCGGTAAACGTGATTGAATGTGTCCCCACAGGGTGTTCCCGCTCTCCGCGAGGTAGGTAGGAGGATACTTTTTGTAGAAGCTGGCAGTGTCGGCCATGATCCTACTATAGTGTCCCTCGCCCACCGTTTGGAATGTGAAGGGCTCGGATGTTGATGACGAGTGGTCCATGGGATTGGCGTGGGCGGCAGCTGGCAGCTGAGCCAGCAACAGCAGCAGAATCGGCACGGTCAACGATGCGAAATGCATGGGCAAGCAGTGGAAGCAGGCAAAGCAGAAGAAGAACGTGGAGGTGGCGGAGGTGGCGGCGGTGATGGGAGCCGCTTTTTAAACTGTGATAAGCGATGCCGAATGCGGACACAATCGCAACAACAGCTGGCACGCGAGTGGACAACTAGCATGCTGCGACGGGGCACACCACCGCCGTTGTTTGCATACAAACAGGACAAACCACCTTGATCGCTTGACTTAAGCGGGGGGAAAGCAAACACTTGCGATGCAAATCAAAGCGTGTGCATCAAAGATGGGGGATGCACAAGTAGCTTGGCCCTAGTTTGGTGTGCGCGTGTGTGTTCACATCGTGTGTGTGCCCACCTCCGCGTGCTTACTGAAAGGGCTGGCCAGATCAGCGGTGGTCTTCCTCCACGTGTGCTTCAATGGCAGCGCATCTGTATGCGGCGTGGGCCTGCTGCTTGCCTTGCTGACACAATGGCCTCGCTATCCGCCACCCGCCTGGTGCAAGCAAACGAAGCACAAACACACCAGACGTGGATCAACACCTTTCCGTTCTGGGGGAAACTGTTCACGCGTGAGCAGTTCCTGCAGCGAGAACACCTGCTCGCCCATCTGCCCTTCTCCTCCCACCATCTCACCGTGTATGCGCTCATCCCCGCACACGCCCCATCCACCACCACCGACCTACTGTGCCATTTGGAAGCATTCAGCCGCCCTGCCCTGTACGTAGCACGGGGAAGGGTGGTGGAGTGTACCGCTGTGTCCATTGCCAGTGTGTTCTGTCCAGAACCGTATAGGAAGCGTGGCTATGCGTCCACCATGATGCGGCTGTTGATGGAAACACTGCGTTTAGACGATGCCCCCGCCATACCCTCCACCCTGTACTCAGACATCGGACCACACTTCTACGCCAAACACGGTTGGCACGCGTTCCCTGCAACCCACATCGAAGTGGATGTGAAGCGATGGCAAGCATTCCCACCGTCTGTGCCCCCCGCACCGACACCCCGTGTCGATTGGATCCTCGACACCGATGTGGATGCCCTTGCCGCGCACGATAATGCTCGTCTACGCCGCGAGCTGGACCAACGGGCTTTGTCGTCACCGTCCGATGCTGCCACCGTCGCTGTGCTCGTACTGCCGACCGCCGACACCTACCGCTGGCACTGGGCACGGCACGACTTCCATGCGCAGCTGTTGCAGAAACAAATTGCCTCTCGTCGTGGCGTGCGTCTCGAGGGCACACACCCCGATGAGGATGCGTTTGCAGTGTGGGTAATCGACTATCACGCCATGCGCCTCACCGTGCTGCGTTCTCGATGCATGGACGCTGCACAGGCACACCTGCTCATGGACCTCCTGGTGGAGGAAGCGAAGGTGTACGCGATGGAAAAGATCGAAGTGTGGATCCCCTCCCCCGACTCAGTATGGTGCCAGCTAGCCGCCTCCCCCACCTCCTCCACCTCCTCCGTCACTCTCGTGCAGCGCACCACAACCCTTCCATCACTCGCCTGGATCTCGTCGGATGCGGAACACACACCCGCGTCAAACATCGAATGGATTGGCCTGGAGAAATACGGTTGGGTGTAGCCATGTGAATGTAAATGATAAGCGCGATGGACGATTTCTTCCACAGAACGCGATGTTCGCGCGTCGCTGTCTGCCATCGCTCGCCCTGCGCCCAGGCACCCCCGCACACCGCTGCCGCTCTCTTTCCTCACAAACCACGCGTGTCCATTTCCCCACCGCTCGCCTCTTCCACGCTTCCTCTGCTGTCGCCTTCCGCTTGGTGGCCATCCCCCACCGTGCCTACGCTGTCTTCCGAACCACCACACCACACCGCAAAGACGACGTCAACGGCTCCAACCCCGACGACGGTGCCAACTCCAGCAACGGAGGCTCCTCCGCCAGTAGTGGGGAGCGTGACGGCAGTGGCGGCAGTGGCAGTGGCAGTGGTGGTGACGATGGCACAAGCACCAGATCCACCTTCGATGCTATTCGCAAGGTGGCCGATATCCTTGAAAACTCACTCCAGCGCCCACAAGTGCCAGAGGTGTATCCGCAAGTACTGGCGCTGCCCATCACCCGCCGTCCTCTCTTTCCTGGCTTCTACAAAGCGGTGGTGATTAAGAATCCACAAGTGACCGCTGCCATTCGCGAGCTTGTAAAGCGTGGCCAGCCGTACATTGGAACCTTCCTGCTCAAGGACGACGACGCCGACGTAGACGTCATCACCGACATCAATCAGGTGCATCGCATAGGAACCTTTGCCCAAATCACAAACCTTGTGCCTGCCGACGAGGAGGGCGAAACACTGACCGCCGTGCTCTATCCCCACCGTCGCATCCGATTAACAGGCCTGCATGCTTCCACTCCACTAGTAAATATCCTTGATGTGTCTAGTTCCGCATCCGACACCGCCGCCTCCAAGCCCGACCCTCAGCCTGAACCCCAAGCCGAAACCAAAGCCGAACCCCAGGCCGAAACCGAAACCGAAGCTACTGCGAAGCCAGAGCCGGTAGTAACCCCAGCCAGTAAGAAACGCAAACCACACCCCGTCTGACGCATACCTAGTAGACACCCACTTTACCTCCTGGTTTCTTCGACAGGACTACGACGTCTCAGTGGCCGAGGTGGAGAATGTGCGAGACGAACCGCATTCGCGAAACAACCAAGTGGTGCGCGCTATCACCTCAGAAATCGTCGCGGTGTTCAAGGAGCTGGCCACGATGAACCCGCTCTTCCGCGAGCAGATCGCCAATTTCAGCATGCGGATGTCCGCCGGGAATCCATTCGAAGAGCCAGGAAAGCTCGCTGACTTTGCCGCCGCAGTGTCGTCGGGAAAGGCCGCGGAGCTTCAAACGGTGTTGGAAAGCCCGGTGATCGAGGAGCGCATGCAGAAGGCGCTGCTGCTGCTGAAGAAAGAGCTGATGAATGCTCAGCTGCAAAGCAAAATCCGCGAAGATGTCGAAGCGAAAATACAAAAACGCCAGCGCGAATACTATCTTATGGAGCAGCTCAAGGGTATCAAAAAAGAACTCGGGCTGGAGTCAGACGGGAAGGAAGGCCTGATCACGGGCTTTCGCGAAAAGGCTGCAAAGCTGATGATGCCCGACGAAGTCAAAACCGTGTTTGAGGAGGAGATCAGCAAGCTGGCGCAAATCGAACAGGCCAGCTCGGAATTCAACGTGACGCGAAACTATCTGGACTGGCTGACGCATGTGCCATGGGGAATGAAGTCTCCGGAGAACTACAACATCAAACACGCGGTTCAAGTGCTGGACGAGGACCATTATGGGCTCAAGGATGTGAAAGACCGCATCCTCGAGTTTATCGCCGTTGGAAAACTGCGTGGCACAGTGCAAGGCAAGATCCTGTGTTTCGTTGGACCGCCCGGTGTTGGCAAAACGTCTATCGGAAAGTCCATCGCTCGCGCACTCGGACGTGAATTCTATCGCTTTAGCGTGGGCGGGCTCACGGATGTGGCGGAAGTGAAAGGCCATCGTCGAACGTATGTTGGAGCAATGCCCGGCAAGGTGATCCAGGCGTTGAAGAAAGTTCAAACGGAAAACCCGCTGATCCTGATTGACGAAGGTGTCTGCCCCCGCCACCCTTGCGCATCGCCAAAACTGACACTTTGACTAGTCGACAAGATTGGTCGTGGCCATCAGGGCGATCCATCGTCTGCGCTTTTGGAGCTGCTGGATCCAGAACAGAACTCTTCCTTCCTTGATCATTACATGGATGTGCCTGTGGATCTGTCGCGTGTGCTGTTCGTGTGCACGGCAAATGTGCTCGACACCATCCCTGGCCCGCTGCTCGACCGTATGGAGGTGATTCAGCTGTCTGGGTACATTGCCGAGGAGAAAGTGGCTATTGCCGAGAAGTACTTGATACCGACGGCGAAGGAGATGGCAGGGCTTGACGACTCCAACGTGATGCTATCACGTGAGACCATCGATTTACTTATTCGGTCCTATTGTCGGGAAAGTGGTGTGCGCAATCTAAAGAAGCATATCGAGAAGATCTACCGAAAGGCAGCACTGAAGATTGTGCGAAGCATGCTGGAGCCGGTGGAAGAGGGGGCGATGGACTCGGAAGGACGACGCGCTGTGCTGGACGACGGCAACCTCCCGCCCCCGCCACAAGCTGCCCAAACTGCAGGTGTGGTGACCACCCAGGAGCGACACCCTACGCCAGTACCGTCGAGTGTAAAGGTAGACATTCTCCCAGACAACCTGAAGGAGTATGTGGGACCACCGATCTTTACATCGGATCGATTGTACGAGGTGACCCCACCTGGTGTGGTGATGGGTTTGGCATGGACGAGCATGGGTAAGCGGAATCACTTTTCGCTCTTTGCTCTTTGCTCTTCGCTCTTCGCCTGGTCTGCGGTTCTGACCTTTGCGTGGAATAGGCGGGTCTGCACTCTACATCGAATCCACCCTTGAAATGACACTGCGCGACACAGGCAAACCATCTCTCTCGAAAACCGGGCAGATGGGCGATGTGATGAAAGAGTCCACCGACATTGCGTACACATACGCCAAAAGCTTTTTGGCGAAACAGCACGTTGACAATACGTTCTTCGAGCACGCAGCCATCCATTTGCATGTCCCAGAAGGAGCTACGCCCAAAGATGGTGAGTCCTGCGCAGACGTCTCGTGCCCCTTAGCTGACACTCGGGCGCACGCGCCTCTCTCTCGTCAATAGGTCCTTCTGCCGGTGTCACGATGGCATGCTCATTGATTTCCCTCGCGCTGAACAAACCGCTGCCACCCACAGTGGCAATGACAGGCGAGCTTACTCTCACCGGGAAGGTGCTTAGAATAGGCGGCCTGAAGGAAAAGACAATCGCGGCAAAGCGAAGCGGCGTAGACACTGTAATTTTTCCGGAGGACAACAAGGCAGACTGGGACGAGCTGCCAGAGAACATTAGAGAAGGAATGCGCGGAGTGTCAGTTGCATGGTTTGATGAAATTCCACCTATCCTTGGATTGTAAAGCGTATACATTGATGTGCATATAAGGATGAGAGAGAGGTTCCACAGTCTATCACACACTATGCATCGCTGTTGCTTGTCCTTGGCCATTCAATCACGCTTTCACCGCGCACCATCGTCACTATCACCGCCAACATCGCCGCCATCGCCGCCATCGCCGCCATTCCTGTCGACTGACCTAGAATGCCGTTTCAAACTGAACGAACAACTGTTCTAGCTTCTATAATAATGATTTAGACCCATTGACAGCGCAACGGCAGAAATAAAAATGTGACATACCAGCTCGATGGTGTTTAGCCGATCCATGGGCTCCACGAAAAGTGCAGAAATATCCGTCAAAGCCTGCTCCACCTTCTGTATGGCTTGTGGGTCGCCTGAGCTGTATGACAGCATTAGCAAGTCTGAGAATCCACCCGCTTCGAACAATCCGGTCTTCACAAGTTCTCGGGCGTCTGCACGTGATGCTGTTGTGAAGTGAGGCTGAGAAGGGGTAGGGGATGTAAGGGAAAACTGGTCAGATGCAGGAGACTGCAAAGACGAAGGTTGAACAAGAGAGTGGCGCGGAAGCGTGTCAGAAGCCGGGCGATCGTGCACCGGTTCTGTAAGAGAGAGAGGAGGCGTGTGGGTGAAAGACGAGCTGCTTGGCAGGCTTTGTTGTTGTTGTTGCTGATGATGATGGTGATCACGCAAGCTGCTGGATGCAATAGCTGGACGTTCTTGTTGGCTGAACGAGCCAGATGGTGTTGTTCGCAGTGACAGCAGCGCTGGCGAGTTAACTTCCGAGTTGGTCTTCGTCGAGTCGTCCATCATAATGCGTTTAGCAATGACATCCAGCTGCTGCTCGTCACCGAGCTCATCGGAATAGCTTGTGTAGCCGTCCTCGTTGTCGTCATGCACCTCGTCGTCCTGGTCGTCGGCGTACTCGTCTACGTAGTCGTACTCGCCATAGAAATCGATCATATCGAGCTCCTCTGCGTTTTCCCCTTTCTCAGAATTGCGCTTTACTTTTGACTGTTTGCTTTGACGTCGATGGCTCATGCGTCGTTCCTGCCGTGGTGTCAAGCCAGCCTTGTCAATCTGCACGATGGGGGATCGATCCAGTATGATTTCCGGCAGTGACGCATCCCCTTGCGCATGGTGTTTCGCGGCAGACGCACCAGTCGGTATGTTGGACGCGGTGGCCGCTGCTGTTGCCACTGCGGCGGCGTTGAACGGAATGGTGTCTGAATCCACTGAATAACTGCGGCTGTCCCGATTCGTTGGCGCCAGGTAGTTGGCGCCTTTGTTGAGCTGCAAAGAGGCTCGATACGACCGCGTTTGCAGCAGAAAATAAACATCGTCTTCGCACCCAGTGACGTATTTGGATACCAGGTCCTGCATGTCCGTCCGGTGCTCTTCTCCGTCATACACCACAGACAGCTCGATGTCCTTGGCCTCTTGCTCCACGCGCAGCTCGCGTGACGACACGTTGAGAAACTCTTCAATGGTGGCGCCAATACTAATGGGAACATACTCAAAGATGTCTTTGCCGCATGTGGAGTTGCGGGCCAGCTTGCGCAGACGTGAGCGCGCGTTTGTCGAGGTGGCATGGCGCGGAGACAGATGCGCGTCCGGCTCAGCCTTATCCTCGATGAAGGCAAACACTTTGACATACGTGGCCTGCCCCTGACTGTGAACAGCGGGGTCGTTGGCGTTAGTGCTCGTGTGGTGCAAATAGAAACGGAAGACGTTGTCGTGGTTGGTGTGGTCAATGAGGTCGTCGCGATCCAGTCCCATCGACTGAATGATTTGGTTGAGACTGCCGGATGACGAGCGCACTGACGCTATGCTCACCACACTGGAGCGCTGCGACTGGATCAGCTCGAGCACGGCGATGGGGTAGTCGTCGTTGCCCAGCCGATACTCGTCCGCACCTGGCGTCAGGATGGTGAGATAGAACGCGTCACGCTGCTGGTCAGGCAGCTTGAAACGTTTCATCGCTTGTCGGACCATTGATTCTGCGGTTGTTTTGTCGGTCACCACCACGCTGGTGTAGGCAGATTTCGCAGAAATGTTGCCGACATACACACGCAACACCACTGCTGACGGATGTTCCGCAGCAGACGGAGATAGGAATTCCTCGCCCTCAAAGTCGCCATACCCAAACTGCTGCTGTTAGGTGGTGTGCCAAAGCAATGGAGATGAGGGGGTTAGCCGTGTGTAGTGTGGGAGAGGGAGAGAGAGCTACCTCGACGTCGGGATCGTAGCTCTCCGATGGATCGTGAATACTCATCTCCGCCTGACTGTCACCCTCGGTGAAGTCCTCGTCATCGCCCTCCTCGTAGTCCTCGTCGCTCTCCTCCTCCACATCCTCGCCCTCAGACGGGTGTTTGGACTTCTTCTTTGTCAGGTTGTTCCATAGCTTTTTCAAACCCTTCTTCTTTTTGGCAATGGTGGTTTGCGATTGCTGCTGTTGAGGCTCCTCCTCCTCCTCTTCCTCCTCCTCGTCATACTCGTCTTCGGTGAACTCGCTGTCGCTTTCAGCCTCGTAGGTGGTAACGGTGACGAGGTTGACGTTGAAATGGACGTTTCTTCGTTTTGCACCAGGATGGGCTACGCGGGTGGATTTCATGAGATGTGCATTCTTGGACATATCACGTCTGTCGGGCAGCAATGTCTGACAGGCCCTGTGTCACCTCGCCACTCCTGTCAACAGCGAGGCATCTCACCTTGACATTGCGATGCCGATTGAGCCGTGCCAGTCGCTCATAGGGCGTCTGGAAGAAAGCGGTGGGGTAAGTGACGGGAGGGCAAGCGGTTCGGTGGGCAGAGGCATACTTCGATGTTTTCAGCGGGGATGTAGCCGACGTCTTCCTGGTTGACGATGCGGATAAGCCACCAATACGAGTTGCTGTCATCCAGCAGCAATAGCTCCTCGTCGCGCTGCACAGTGACCTGGCCCTCGAGCGTAGCCTCAAAGCGATAGAGGGCGTAAACGTGGTCGAAGTTGATGTTCTCGTCGGGGGTGCGAGGGGTGCTGAGGCCCGAGTCAAGATCCTCATCGTTTCCCAGCACACCAGCATTGTCTTCGGGTGCTGCGGAGGTGTGCGGATTTGTGTCGATGGTGAGATTAGACTGGCGTTTCATGGGTGGGCGAGCGGGCGGGCGGAGCGTGGAAAGGGGCCAGCGAAGGCGGTGGAGTGAAATTCACAGCGCACTGCTTGACTCCGCCCATGCTCACGCCTAGAACAACACACACACGCACACACTTTGCCGCTCTGTCCCACAACAGAAGCGATATTATCGTGTTCACGCGCAGACTGCAAATAGAAGTGTTGAGCCGGATTTCAACGGTTTAGCGGATTTGATTGTAGAGAACCCACCACATCAACATTTGGCGTGCTACATTCGCTCACACACAGCACCACTGTTTGATTTAGCTTGGTCTGTGCTAGCCTCTACCGAGTAGCCGCGTGTCAATAGGATCAGCGTGCGACCAGCCCCTTTTCTCAGCCGCGCTTGTTCGCCCTTTCGTCGTCAACATGCGCAACTGGTCTCAGTTCTCTTGTAAACAGCAGTCACGCAAGTGGTAAAGGGAAAACGACGCAAACGGCAGGTAGGCAAGCACGGCGCCAGGCAGCGGCTGACGCCGCCACGCGAAGACATGCGCGGACGCGGCGGAAGACAGAAAACAGCCGCGCAGCCTTCAGCACCCGCGCCGTCCCAGCCTGCTGGCCGAGTATCGTCGGGATCTGCCTCCGACGACGTCCCCGAAGAGTACACCTTCCGCTGTCTGTGTGGCGAGGACGGTACGTGCTGCTGCGATGTTGTTGCTGCTGCTGTTGCTGTGCTGCTACTGCTGTGCTGCGCTGTTGCTGCTGCGCTGCTGCTACTACTGCTGCGCTGCTGCTACTACTGCTGCGCGGCTGGCGATCGTGTGTGTGTGTGCTGACGCGTGGTGCAGAGGCGGAGGGCTTCCAGATCCAGTGCGAGGAGTGCCTGGTGTGGCAGCACGGCCAGTGCATTGGCTATGCCAACGAGCTCGAGTGTCCAGACCACTACTTCTGCGAGCGCTGCCGCCCAGACGGCCATCCTGCGTTCTGGGGCCTGAGCGGTTCCCTGAGCGAGGCTGCACGCAAACGTGCATACAAGTAGGTGCAGGCTGTGGGGGGAGGGGGAGTGGCGTGGCTTGACGGCGACACGCGTTGTTCTTGCAGTGCGACACAGTGCT
>QZWT01000078.1:0-37787 GCA_004114315.1 Cochlonema odontosperma | reverse complement strand
CTGGCAGCGGCGTGCTGAATGCCGAGCTGGCCATCGCCATGGGTTACCTTTAACATACTTTACTTTGCCATATTCATTTACAAATACTACAGGTTACTCGTCTTCGTCTATGATTGTGTTCTTGACCCAATTATGCGAGCTACTCACGGTTGTTGGCTTGCTCAACGGTGGCGCTTCTTCTTGATCCTTGCTTGCATCATCCACGCTAGTTGTGATATCGTCTTTAGCACTCTTTTTTGTTATCGTGGTACACTCTTCCACCACTTCGTTCGCTTCCTCGATGGAGGAGATCTCCTTTTTCGTGTCACCATCCACCTCCATGTTCTTCCCTTTGTTCTTTCGCTTCTGTCGTTTTGCTCGGTTCTTTGCAGTTTTCTCCTCATCCTGCTGCTGCTTTTCTTCCTTCCTCTTCAGGTACGCTTGTTGTTCGCGCGTCTAGGCATCATCACAATCGTTTCTCACCCTCCATTTACCTTTCGTGTTTCCTCCTCCATGAGTCGTACACGTGCATACTCACGGCGTCTGGATGCCCGATACACATGAAAATCACCACTTCCCGCGCCACTACTAGAGCCTTGCTTATGTTTGGACGCACCTCCGCAGGAGGCAATCTACCTGTTTGCGCGCCTTGGAATTCTGCTTGCGGTCGCCCTTGCTGCTGCTGGCCCCGCGGCGGCTGTGGAATCTTAACAGGCTTGTCGGGGTTCTTCAGCAAGTAGCGCAGCGCCTTTCGTTGCATGTCGTACGGCGTGGTTGCGTGTTTTACATACTGCGGAAGATCGTCTTTTGCGTCATCCATGTTTCCACGTGTGCTGCCTGTTATAAAAGCCCGATGCAAGTCCATGTTGAATTCAGGTTGTTGTTGTTGCCTTTCGGCGATTTGAACTCACCCACGACACGTAGTGGAGGCTTAGAATTGCTGACTGGACAACAGGTGCTTATAGATGTGCAGCTGGATGCTGGTTCCACTGTTGCCACCCTGATTAAGTATCTTCGGACCAACGTGATCACCGAGCGACCAGAGCTCTTTGCTGTGGCCGACAATGTGTAGGTGCGCTGTCTGCTGCCAGTTTGACGGTGCAGGCGCCCGGGAATTCTGGTGCTGGTCAATGACACAGACTGGGAGTTGGAAGGCGGCAAAGAGCGTGTCCTCGAGGAGAACGACAACGTTGTGTTCATCTCCACTCTGCATGGTGGTTAACTATGGATACAAAACGGCGACATGAAAGTGTTTCGTGAAATACATGTAATACATAGCTTCTTTACGCATGTTTTCTGGAAATCTTATACATTCTCGCGTGTGTTGGTGTCATTGTCTGAAACACTACTCTCATAACTGACTATGCTCAGCATTCTATCCATCCTCGTCACTGCTCCCTTTCTCTTGTCTTTGCTCTGCCTCTGCCTCTGCCTTCGCTTCTCTCTTCTGATCCACCTTTTTCTCCTTCTCCTTTTCTCCCTCCTCCTCTTTTTCTTCCTCTTCCTCTTTCTCCTTCTCCTTCTCCTTCTCCTTCTCCTTCTCCTCCTTCGTATCATCCTTTTCGCTATCCTGTGACCCGGAAGCAGGCTTCACAGTTGCAGCAAGCTGATCGTGAGGGAGTGACGCAAGAATAGCGCTTAACATTCCCTCGGCGATTTCGTCTGATTTCATCTTCATCTCATCAGCATCCAACCGATGGCAAGCTCCTGGCCGGCACGTACCTTTAACGCAAACGCAAATATTTCTGTTTTGTGGTTCTTTGTTGCTGCACTTTGAGACTTCGGAGTGGGTGTGGTTTCGGAAGTGGGTGCGGAAGTGTCGTCCGTGTCCAAACAATGCTGGACAGCAGCAAAGTCCAATCGATTACCTTGTCGTTTAAACGATTGGCCTGGCATCAGCACCGTATTGAGAATCAGTCGTAGTGTCACATCCGTTCTCATCACTACGCCGACGAATCCATCACATTTAGCCTCTTACCCTCGCCCTCTCCCTCACTGCTCGCCAACAAAAGTGTGCTTACCGAGCCGAGATCGCTTTGAGCTACTCTCTTCCTTCGACTGCAGCAGCTTTAACATGCCAACACCACGCTCTCTCCATTCCTTAGATTCTCGGTCTTTTCCAAATAGTTTTGCACGAACTGCATATAAAATATGCTCATCCTCCTCCCCAGTTTGGACTAGCATGGATGTAAACACGCATCATCTAAGCGCAATTCACCCACGTTCTATCGCTTTTGCTCGCGACGTAATAGACTTCTTTTGTTTCTTTTTGTTCGCAGCATCTGCTATCGTGTCGGCTCCCGAACTGGGCTCACCTCCCTGCGAATCCCTCCCCGCTCCATCCTCACATCCCTCGTCTGTAGCACCATTCGGTCCCTCCTTTGTCGACGCCATTGGTGTATCTAGCCACGAGGTGTTTGACTTAGGAATGGAGCCGAACGGTGATACAGAGGGCCCCGCCATAGACGCAAACCCGCCGCTCAACGAGTGTGGCCTTCCGAATCCAAAGACCAGCGGAGTCGGAGGCATCATGTCTGCTGAATCGAGCTGGTGTGTAGGAAAATCATCGTTTGTTCGTACAAGCACTTGACTAGGCGGCGTGGCCGGTTCGTCCGGTGCGAAGCTGCTCTTGTGCGGCCCCAAGAGCGGTGTGCATACTTTAGCGTCCGATGGCGAGCATGCGTCCATACTGTCCGGCTTGGGACTTGCTGTGGGAGTATTCCATACGCGCGGTCGCTTGCTGTCGGATGCCTATGCAGCGTGTACGCCAAGAGATAAGCAAAAAGACAAGAGAAGCACACTCCCAGCACTAGCAGCACCTCATCAACCTGCCCGTCTGCCGCAACTTCCACCGGTACCAACGCATCCTCCTCCTTCTCCGCAGAGTGCTCCGACTATGCCTTTAGTTGGATAGAACGTCAAGCACACGCTTTACTTACCCTGGAGTGTGGCGGTGATTCCTGGGCCGGATCGAACTCGTGTTCGGTATCATAGTGATCGCCATCTAGAGATTTCCTGAACATAAAGCAAAGTCTCACGTTGGAACATACGATCGCTTGGCCGGTACAATCCTGTCCTGTCGCCCGTGGATCAGCACACAACCCCGAAAATGCCTGATTACCTGGTCCGGATCTGGGGTCCCTTCCTTAGACGACTTTTGCTTGCCTTTTACAAGCGTGTTAGGATGCCAAGCCTGGCATTCGCCAACGCTTACATTTCTTATTTCTGGCCATCGTGTCGACGTCGCAGTCTAATATGGCAAGGAAAATGATGCGCGCGTTCCTTCTGAAAATTTAGATTCGCGCCTAAATTTCACTCCTTGTTGCAGTCCGCTCCCAGCCGCAAGACTGCTTTGTCACATAGTCCAACCCGGGTTCTGGCCCCTGTCAGGATGCAGGTGGAGATTGCCATCACTCAGACGGCATTATAAGCTGGGGCACTATCACCCCAGGCCAAACCGCAACAACAACAACAGTAACAACAACAGTAACAGCAACAGCAACAACCTTGAAACACGACTTGTATTATCAATGGTTGCGCATTCCCATGCAAAGTCAGTTAAATAGTTGCGCTACACTAGGCGAAAAAGGTCTTGACATTGTCGTACTTGCTGCTGGGATAGAAGATGTGGTTGGGTGAGGACTCTGGCGCACCGAGCACCTTGTTTGCCAACTGGATCAGGCTGTCCTCAGGCGTGGACTTGTCAGCGGATAGTTCCCAGTACATCACACCAGCAAGGTTCTGCTGCTTGACCCATTCGTACTTGATTTTCGCCACTTGCGGCGTATCGTAGGTCACCCATTCCCGTTTGGCTGCGTCGTAGCACCACGATGCCACTTGCGTCTCGTCGAATTCCGGCGTGGTACCGGCAAGCGGAAGTGCCTTATAGTCATACACTCCCTTTTCCCAGGTGCCCTCACCCACACCAGAGTAGGCCACGCCGGCGCGGTTTGCCACAGCATTCAAGAAGGATCGTCCGTACAGCGGAAGGCCTAGGACTATTTGCGACGAAGCCACGCCAGCAGCGATGAAATCTGCCACCGCCACCTGGCAAGATGGCGTAGGTCCGTACAGGTTGGCTTGATTACCGGTGGTCTGGTCCCACGAACTAAGCCCATTGTGAGTATGGAAAGGGTGGATACCGCAGTCATACCCATGGAAGTCATATGCCATCAAGTTAAAGTAGGTGATCACTTGGGCCATTTGGCCCAGCGGTAGTAAAGAGTATTTGTCCTTGCCACACGACATCGCTATTGTGAGCGCGTAGGGCTGCGTTTCCGCTTTGGATTGTGCGTAGACGTTGAGCGACTGACGCAGCTGTTTCAACAATGTTAGGAAGTCGTTGCCAGCCTGCACACTAGCGGGAAATTCCTAGAAAACAGCCGCATACATGCAGTAAGGTCAACGGAAGAAGAGATGATGCGCCATGCAATGGCACAGGAGATGGAAGCACTTACATAATCCAAATCCAATCCATCCAGGCCTAAATCGTTGAGCAGCGCCATGGCAGTGCCAACAAACTGAGCCCGCTTAGCAGCATCCGCACATACAGTAGCGAAATTGGTGCTAAAGGTCCATCCGCCGATGCTCAGCAGTATTTTCAAGCCACGGTTAGCCTTTTTTATCAGACCCAGTTGCTTGATGCATCCGTAGACATTGGTGCCGGTGTCGTTCCACGAGTCGGTAGGATAGCGTTTGTCAGTATCTGCCCAAGAGTCAGCGAGCACAACCGAGCCGTCGCTGTTGATGTTGGCAAAAGAGTAGAGAATGTGCGAGATTTGGTTTGGAGCAATAGAGGAGGGCTGGAAATTACGCGCATAGATAGACCAGTCGGTGTAATAGGCCATGATAACTGGGCCTGAAGTGCCAGAGGGTGGCGGATTCGTTACTGGGGGGGGAGATGTCACTGGTGGCGGATTCGTTACTGGGGGTGGTTCAGTCACTGGTGGAGGAGTTGCCACTGGGGGTGGTTCAGTCACTGGTGGTGGAGGAGGTGGAGGAGGTTGCTCTATTGGCGGCGGTGGGTTATTTACTGGTGGTGGAGTTGTCACTGGTGGAGTTGGTGGCGGTGGCTCTTCTATCGGTGGCGGTGGTGGCGGTGGCGGATTATCCACTGGTGGCGACGGATTATCCACTGGTGGCGACGGTGGCGGAGGAGGTTCCTCCACGGGTGGTGGAGTTGATGGCGGCGGATTGTCCACAGGGGGCGGATCAGCTACTGGTGGAGGCGGTGGAGGCGGTGGAGGCGGTTCGTCCACGGGTGGTGGTGGAGACGGATCGGTGGGGGGAAACGGATGGCCTCTGTGTGGAGGATTGGGGTGCGAAGGAGGATGTGGTCGGTGGGGAGGAGGCTGCTGCCAGGGAGGCATATTAGGCGGGATGGGCGGCGGAGGAAAGGGCATGCGCGGTGCCAGAGGTGGAAGCGGTACCGCAGGCGGAAGCGGCGGACGAGACGGATGGCGGAACTGCTGGCCCTGCGCGTTGTCGGTGTCTTCCATCTTCGGCGTGGCGGCGTCAACAAGCGGCCCGTGTGGTGGGCGGAGAGGATGCGTGGTGGGAGCTAAGCACGTGGACGAGCCCCGAGAGTTCGTCCGCCACATCGCCACACCGCCACACACATCATCGTGCTACTCCAAAACGAAGCACACAACAAAACCGTCCTTTCCGCCAGCCTTTGGTTTATTTATGGGAAAAGGACATGCAATAAATACCATCCATGCACATGCCTTCTGCACGCACGCTTGATCTACGGCTACCATGAGAACTTCCTTCGTATAGATAGGACTGGATGGGGTTGTTTAAGCAAGGATCTGGGCGTGGTATTGTCTTGGCCGGATTAGCGAGTGCCACCAGTGCTGCAGCATAATGCCAAATTGAACTACCCTGAGGAGCGCCCAGAATCGGGTCCAGGCAAATAGGCTACTGAACATGCCCAGCAACCGGCGCTCTGTCCACGCTTGCGACATCTCGCTGGAGAGAATGACGCCTGCACAGTACTCACACTGCACCGCCATGGTCCATGCGATCGGGCGGTTGGTCCGTAGCCGGTCTTCGACATTCCGCAGCAGATCGTTGGTCTTCAGCAGAAGAAGCACCACGCGGGGAAGATTGCGCAGCACTTCAGCTATGTCCACCATGCTGGATATAGCCTGGTGACGGAAATGCTGCCTTTCCTCAGCCGTGTGCGACTGCTGGATGTCCTCGGCAATCACATCCCAAGCCCTTCCCGTGATCATACTGGAAAAGAGTTGGTACATGTTCGTACCACCCGTGCGGAACGCGTATATTTGGATCTCGTCCGTGTTGGCGGTGAAGAGCGCACGCCACAGATGGGCGTAGTTGAGGCGGAACGCTGATGGCAGCTCACGATAAAGACCATGGTCCAAGACGATAATGTCGAAGTTCTGATCCAGAGGGTGTTTCCGCGATCGAGGCTGGATCATAAGGTTTCCAGGATGCGGGTCACAGTGCACCCAGCTATTCATATCCGTGAGCAACAGAAACGGATGCACGGATGGCGGTACCCGTGCATGAATATCATCTCGGAAAAGACACGCGTGAGCTCTGTGGACACGGCGTCCGGAGAGATGTGGTGGCGATGTAGATAGTTCAAATCGCTGACCATACCACCGTCAATGACTATGTAGAGTGCACACACACACACACACACACGGGTTATTTCAAGCGAAGTCACTGGCGCGGACATACATTCCATACAAAGAATGCGCCGGTTTGCCCAGTGCACCACCGGAATCCGCATGCTACGCTGGCTGTTGGTGAAATAGCCGCGCAGTCGGTCGGCGTTCTCAGCCTCGAGCCGGAAGTCCAGTTCTTTGGGCAGCGTGACGAGCATTTCGTCTCTCAGCCAGTCCAGAGCAAATTCGGGAAACCAGTACTTGATCTGGCTGATGAGAATAGACACAGTTTTCATGTCAACAAGAGAGAATTCCTCAAGCGTGGGATGCTGGATCTTGACGGCCACGGAATGGAAGGTGCCGGGCAGGGTGGCGCGGTGGACTTGAGCAAGGGACGCCACACCAATGGGTTCAGGATCGAATGAAGAGAAGTGAGTGGACAGCGGTCTTCCGGTGTCTTTCAGGAAAAGAGCTTCGATGCTGGAGAGGGAGGAGGGAGGGCATTGGTTCTGAAGGGGCTGAAACGTGGAAGTCCACTCGACGGGAAGAAGATACGTGAGAGCGGACAAGTGTTGTCCCTGTAGCCTGCATTAGAACACCAGCCCGTTGCTCCAGCACCAGCGGGTACCAGTTTGATGTAGATGCCACCGTTGGTGCGCAGTGCGGTCAGTATGCGCTCTGCAGAGCGCTTGTGCAGTTGCGAGCGCCGTATGGAGGTGTCTGGATCGTCTGGCGTCTCGGGGTCGTAGGCGTATGAGTATTTGTAGTCCAGGGAGACAACAAAGACCGCCCAGCCAATACGAGCATTACGCACCACCCCGTGGAAGGCGTGGCGGATCGACTCGGTTTCGTGCGCCACAACGATGGCTCCACCCACGCCAACCGCGCCCAGCAGGGAGTTACGCAGCCAGGGCCGTGGCCAAGCTGGCAGTGGCACCGTCTTCCAGCGACGAGATGCACCCACACGGCGACCCAGACGCGCGAACATGCAAAGCAAGGAATAAAATGAAAAACAGATAGCGTCGGCACACGGAAAGGTGTGTGGACAGCCTGCCAGTCACGGCTGAATAGTCGATGGGCGAAACGAACAACGCCACATCCGACGCAGACGAAGACGAAGACGAAGAAGACGCCACGAGAACCAGCAGCAGCAGCAGCGGCAGCAGCAGCAGCAGTAGCAGCAACACTTCTTCGACACACACCGCGCTAAAACACAGCCACACGCCTCAAAAGAGTGTTCATTGGCTTGCGGCTGTTCTACGTCGCTTCTTCTCTGCCATGTCCACTTGCCCCACCTCCTTGCCTCCGCGTTTTCACGACGCTGCTGCCGTCCATATGGGCCAGTTGCTGGGTAAGTGGTGATGCTGTGCTTGTGCCGCACACCTGCACACCGCTTCTCACGCTCTCCTGCGCTAGTTGACATGCTGAGTCGTTTGGTCGCCCACAACGACCAGATCCCGTTTATGACGCCTTCGCTTACGCGTTTCCACTCGCGCTCACCACCCGCTATTCCCCTCGCTACTTACATTTTTCGCATTCTTAAGTACACTCAGCTGCCAGTCACCTGTTTGATCTCGCTCCTTGTCTACATCGACCGTGCTTGTGTGCGCGCTCCTGCCTTTTCTATTTCATCCTTGACCGTGCATCGCTTTGTCATTGCAGCCGTGGTGGTGGCTACGAAGTCGTGGTGTGATGTCTACTGTACCAACCTGCACTACGCAAAGGTCGGCGGTGTCAGTTGTGGCGAGTTAAACGGGCTGGAGCTGGAGCTCTTGGTGATGATTGGGTGGCGATTGTGGATTAGCGAGGATGTGCTGCAGCGATACTACGTCAATCTGATCGAACAGCATCCTGGATTCGCCATTGTCGACAGCATGGGCAGCGACGCTGCTTCCGTCAACGACCAAGGCCCACAAGAGGCGCGACGGAAGAAAGCACGCACACTGGAAGATGTATAGCGCATCCCCCATTCACACCTATTGTCCTGACACTGCATATATATACACACTCACATTTACCTTGTACACACGTGTGGTTTATTCGATCCCTAGCGACGCTAGCGCCGACTCTAGTGTGGAAATGGCCTCGTCTAACGTCTTCTCCTTCGTGCTCTCGTTCTTTGCGACCACTGTCGTTGCCTCTATCACTACCTTTTCCGTCGTCTCGGTGACATCCGCTGTAGCAATTTGATCGGGACACTGCACTGGCACCACCACACGCCTTTCCCATCGGCGTGTCTCTCGCTGTCTTGTTTCCATCTTCTTTGGTGCCTCTTTCTGTGCCACTTTCTGCACCTCCTTTTGCGTCTCTTTCTTTGCCTCCTTCTTTACCTCCTTCTCCCAATCTTCTGCAACCTTTTTCACTGCTGTGGGTGGTGCATGTCGCTGCTGCGGCACACGGTATCGCACCACATCTTCCGCTGGTACAAAGCCGGCACGCACCCGTCGCACAGGTCGAATCGAGCCGTCTGGACGCACCGAGGAAGGAATGATACGAGCGGGGGTGGATGCATTTTTGTTGGTTACTGTAACAATACCCGAGGGTGCTTGTAGCGAAGGTGATCGTGATGACGGCGATGGCGGTGGCGGTTGGCTCATGGAAGGCCAACCGACCAGCGGGTGCGTTCGCTGACACAGCGCCACTCACAAAATGCCAGAGAGGGAGAGAAGTGCATGCACAGATTCCTACCACAACCGTCGCTTGGATAGTTTATGGCTGTGGCAGCAACGGTGGTGATGGTGCCACATCCAGCAGTGGAAGTGATGGATGGTGGCAGTGGACACACGATGTGGTCGACAAAGGCTATCGCCACACCGTCGCACCACCACGTACACAGACCAATATTTAAGCACCATCATCAGCAAACAAACCACTACGCAGCCATGGACATAGCACAGAAGCAGAAGGCCTGGTGCACAGCTATCGCATCTGACTGGCAGCTTGCTGTGGGTGCATGCCTTTGTCACACCAACGCTCTGGGGTAGGGGAAGGAGAAAGAGAAGTGATGCTGTGCATGGTCCATCCTCAACCAGCAACACGCATGCATTCTTATTCGCACTGTGTGTATGCTTCTCCTTTTCCTCCACACGCACACAGACATCGCCAACACATGTGACTGCTGCATTGGGCATTGACAATCATCCACGTGTCTGTAGGCTGCCGTTCCTCACACGCGTGCATAATTCTCTCTCGCACACGCGTATGTGCAAGTGGTTTACGATTGGGGTGGTGGTAGCGACGGTGGTTGCAGCATGCCGCGTTGCTTCACTGATCCGGCATCCCTTGCGGTTTACGGACCCACAGCCAGTATCCGACTTAACACCCTCTACCACCTTCCACACCTCCCTCCTTGCATCCGAAAACCAACCGCTGCTCTACCGTACCATGAAAAAGCATCCAACTACGTGTCTGAGACTGAAAACCACGCTTGAAGCTGACCTGTTTGACGCAGAAGACGTCTGGGCAAGGTACAGCGGTGTGCTTGGCGAGCAGCCTGCGCGAAGCACAACAGCAGCATTCCCTCCCCGACCACTGTCGATCTTCGGCTGCACACCCTCTTCCCCCCACATAGCCTTGGTGAACCGCTGTTTGAGCCTGCAGCTGGGAGGTGCCGCGCCGGGTGGCGACATTACGGCAGACAATGTGTGGAAACCACATCGAATGATCGATCTGTCTGATCACACATTCTCCACCACAATGATCAGCAACTATCTGGGCGTGGTGCGGCTTGCTGTAGACCCGATCAATCCTGCCACTAGGCAGCGCACACGTGCAACACGCTGGGAACCGTATACCGCAGAAGCCATGTTCCAGTATGTGAAAGTGCCGCCGTACGTATGGGCGATCGTGCTGCTGGAGTGTCACCGGGGGATGCCAAACGGTCCACACGACATTGGTGCTCAGTCGTACGCACACTCGCGGTTCATTGCACCCTACTTCCTCGACAAGTGTTTCGACAACAGTGTGGCCAAGCTGTACCAGGCACACTTCCTGCCTCCCCCTACGCCTGGCTATCTTCTCAACGCTTTTCTGCAGCGCACCACACAGTTTCCACGCCATGTGTGGTCGTGCATCAAAGA
Source organism: Cochlonema odontosperma (assembly GCA_004114315.1). NCBI lineage: Eukaryota > Fungi > Zoopagomycota > Zoopagomycetes > Zoopagales > Cochlonemataceae > Cochlonema > Cochlonema odontosperma. Next base: position 27,094 of record QZWT01000078.1, on the reverse strand, counting down.
TGGTCTGTAGCTTGCTGCAGAAGCACTATGCAGCTGCTGATGGCACACCTTCTGTTCAGCCCCTCTCCGGGACTTCCAGCCCTGAACGAAACCATGTCAGGGTACCGCAGTAACGTTCCCACAAAACAGACCCCTTCTACCTCTATTACTCTCTTTTCCACATCGTATGCTAGCCTATCCCACGACGCTGCTGCATGGCGATTAAAGCACTCTCTGATAGCGCGTCATTGGCATCTGCTGATATCCTCAACAGCTTTACATGCAACACCCTGACCACCACCACCACCACCACGCTTTCGTCAACACGCCTTTGCTATTCGTGTTTGTGGGGCATCACCATAAGCGGCACAATGCACGTTCTGGCTGAACCCAATGACGCGATGGTGGCACGTGCGCTACTATCACAGGGCCCCCACCGCGTGACTGCGATGGCGACAGTCCCCTTCCCACTCATGCCGCGGTCGCCGGTCTGCGGGTTTGCGCCCAACTCGATGGAGTACGCGCTCGCGGTGGCCTATGTCGCCAATGTCGCATCGCCCGTCGCATTGCCCCGCCGTGTGCCTCCCTCGCCTTCCTGTCCCCTTGCCAACCCCGCCCTTCATCTGCCCCTTCCTGCCGTGCTGCAGAAGCAGCATATCCGCAATCTTGCTCGTCACCGCCCTCCTCTACCTGCCCTGCTTTACACCCCACCGCTCATCTCGGCCTCCCTCCCTTCGTCCTCTCTAGACCAAAAGCAACCACATGCCATCCACGCACCATCTGCTCTGCCTTCCCGGGGTGCTCTCTTGTTTGTGCTGGGGTTTGTGTGTTTTCCCGCTTGGTGGGTCGGAGCATGGCCCACACTAGCTGCCGCTTCCCCTGCCTCCCTCCATGCGTTAGGCACCGACCAGGCTGCGCGGCGTGCTGCTATCTGTGCCCGTCGCTGGCAGTGGTTGAATCGCATCATGTCGCTGTTCAGCGTGGTGGTGATTATCATGGCGCTGATCCTGATTGCATGGTGGCTGCATACGGTGGCTGCTTTCCCTACAAAACGAGCACTGTGAGCATGTCGCTTCTCGCTTGCTTCCCCGCCTCTTCCTCTTCCTCCAACAATTAATTATGGCACCGCTATTTCTTGTGCTGGCTGAGCCAGCATCCCCTACCCCACCTATACTCGCACCCACACCCGCACCCTCATCCTCTTCTCCTGTCTACCTGGCTACGCATCTGACTGAACACTTCTCAAGGAGCAGACATCCCTTGTCAGCGCAGATCTACCACCGTCATCTGGGTGATGCGCCGGTGCTGCATGCGAAGAACGAGAGTGTAAAGCGTAAGACACACTTTGCGAATCGATAATAAACTATTTATGTATACACTCGCGTTCGCACTACACTTTCGCCATCTACACTGCATGTGCTTCCTTTCCCCCGCACAGCATCGGCAACACCTCTGCATACTGTCGAACACGCTCCGACACATCATCCTCTACCCGCGAACAACAGTCAGTCTCTGGCGTACACAAGGCTGTGGTGATAGCAGCGCACGGCACAGGTATACCCGTCCCTGCTCCTTCACCCACCCACACATACCATGCAGACATGCTGTCAGCCCAGCGGCCAGCTGTGTCCTCATTGTCCCGAAATTTCCAAGTAAAGTGAGCGCTTGTAGTTGCACATCCTCCGATAATCGTACAAATGGACCATACACCTCGCCTACACCGCGATTATATCCCTGCCTTAGCACACCGCAAAATCTACCTTTCCCGGGTACTATCACGTGGAAGAATGGCACCAGCATCCTCTCAAGTGTCTGAAGTAGCTAACACCGTTCACCCATTTGCCGCCTCTCCTCCTCTTCCTCCTCCTCCTCCTACCTGAGCATCATAGCGAGACCGGTGGCGCGCGAGTGTGTCTAGAATTTCGAGAAGAGCACATGTGGTTTCGGGTGCGTCATCGTTCAAGGACCATAGCAGACGTGGCACTGTTTGCAGCCACTGCTGTACAACCGCTGCAGTTGCTGGCTGTGTCCACACAAATGATCCTGTGTAGTGTGGGTGACATTCCGTCTAGACGAGGCGTCAACAGCGGCATCGCAGGCGCATACACACCTGAAAAAGATGATGGAGGAACGTTATACAAATACGTTGTGTCGCAGACTGGGGCGGGCAGTGAGCAGTGTACCCAAGCATCGCCTGAAGAATGCATAAGCAGCGAGTCTACGTCATCTCGCATTGCTTACCCGCACAAAACGCGTCAGCTCTTTTCCGGTCAGAGACTGCAGAAGAGTGTACACAGATGGTAGGAGTGCGTAGAGATGGTCGGAAGAAAGGTGAAGGGATGTTTGTGATGCACGCGCGTCTGCGCTGTCGCTCTCCTTGTTGCACTGCAGCAGTTGCAGCACATAGTCGTACACCCTTGCGCTCCATCCAGCAAGCTGTGACAGGTCTTGCGGCCCAGTAGTGTTGTGGAGCAGATAAAGGGTGGTCAGCTCGCAGAATGCCAGGTTAGCGTCCAGCAGCATATTTACAATCTACATCAGCGATTGCTCATGTGTCATTGTTCTTTCGATGTGCATCACATACATCTTGGTTGCGAACGCGTAGCAAATTCTGTCCATAAGGAAAGTAGACTGAGAGAATTTGCAGCGGTTCAGTCATGTACTTTTGCCGCCAGTTCTTCGACACCTATCCGCCCCGTTTTGCGGTGAGCAAAGGCGTTTGACAAGCGTCACGATGACGTGAACATACATCAACCGTGCTTTTTCGAAAAGCACGTCGCCAAAGAACACGCAGCACACGCAACACTATCAGCAGGTGATCCAGTGCATCGCCCTTTTCCAGCTTTGGACTGGAAAACACACTGGGCGCGACGTCCAGCCAGACAGCCAACAGCAACGGCTGCAATCGCTCGTAGATCTAACGCGCGTGTTAACTGTTGGCTGTTGTTGTTGTCTGAAATACCACAACGGGATCGAATGCCGAGTGTTCGCCTTGGTTAGACGAAAGAGACGTATCGAACAGCCGCAAGGAAGAGATCGGATCAGTCAGGATACGTTCTGGATGATCAAGAAGTGTGATCTGGTACTGGGTGAGCGGAAGAGACGTGGTTAGGCAGGGGGAATACACAGGCTGTGGATTGCCAGTGTAGCTTGAGCGTCTGGTGACGTGTTTTAGGTGGGGTGTCGATAAAATTGGTGAAAAACCAGAATCTGCATACACACATGAAGCTGGAATGGGCGAAGACACATGATGAAATACCTGTCGTCAGCGGATGATCCACACACGCGAATGTCGATCAAACGATGCAAGCTCGTGAGCAGTTCTAGCTTATTCTGTGGCATGGACGTTAGGGGAAGGAAAGCGGGTGTCGCTAAACAGACACCTTATTGTTGGTGATCACGCCAGCAGCCTGCACATTCACACCAAGCATATCGAAGTAGCTGTTCATGATCTGTGCGGAGATGTGTTAAACAGGTTAGTGTAGCAAAGCAAGATGCATACCAGGTCTCGGTGATGGCCGGCCACGAAGCACGGACACATTTCCACTATGAGATCCACTATCTTAATCGCAGTTGCTCGCACATCGTCCGAAATATGCGACATGGCAGTGCGAGTGATCAGTAGAATGTTGGGCATGAAGGGTGTGAGATCAGGCTACGTGTAATGCAGAGCGCATCACCCGTGGTGTTCAGTGGCGGCAGCATGCACTGCACTTACCGTCGACAGATGTGAGAACAGGTCTCGTAGCAGGGTGAGCAGAGCGTTTCTCACCTCGTCCGCCTATAGCAATGGATAAGCCACACGCATGCGAATGGTCCAGCAAACAAACACGTGCACCTCATCTAAAAAGAGGCGAGGCATTGCGTGCACCAGCTGGCCCAGGTGGACGCGGCGCATGTCAGGGTGTTTGGAGAAGTAGTCCCGCAGTCCAAATAGCGCATCTGGTGTGTTGGTGGTGGTGGTTGGGCATGTGTGTGCTGCAGCAGCTACCTCGTCGACAGCCAGCACTGTAGTGTCGCAGTGTCGTTAGCAGCGATTCAAACGTTTGTCCGCGCGCATTGACAGTCTTTCCAGAGCGATTCTGGTTGATGCTCTGGGAGGGAAGGGTGATGGCTATGCGTAGAGGAGGAGGAGGAGGAGGGAAACGATGAGGACGAGGATGCGTGGACCGTCATGAGGCACCTTGTGAAGCGAATGAAGTGTCGGTGAAGTTGTTCGCAGGCTGCTTCTTCTGGCCCACCTTCAGCTTTTGCTTCTATTGTTGATGCGAGTGAGTGGGCGTGAGCGGGAGAGCAACACGCACCTGGAAATCGGCAATCTTCTCTTTCTTTTTTCGCGTTGTTTTCGGCATGCGTGTGAGGAGGCGAGGCAATGGGCAAAGGCTGTGCCACCGCCGCACTTCCACCCATCCGCTGCCGCTGCCGCTGCCGCCGCTGCTGCCATCGCCACTGCCACCGCTTCCCTCATCGATTGTGCGAGAGTGCAACACTTCGAAGAACCTGCTTCGTAATAAGCACACGCCATGTCTGCATCTGTCGCCAGCCCCGTCACGCCGCCGCTCATTCCCGCCATCTTTCCTGTCCAAGCACACGGCACCGTAGTCGCCGGGTTTGGGCGCGGTAGTCGTGAGCTGGGCACGCCTACTGGTAAATGGCTTCTCTTCTACGCTGCTACACCCCTTGTTAGCCAATCTGGACGCAAGTGCTACTGAGCAGCTGTGTGCACAGCTGGGCTGCACTGGTATTTTCCACGGCTGTGCGCGTGTAGAAGGCCTCGACGATGTGGACCGCGGGATGGTCATGAGTGTGGGATGGAACCCGTATTACGGCAACAAGCAGCGCACTGCGGTAGGCCGCCTTTCAGCTCTCCACACGCTTTCGCAGCAAACGACAGCGTGATAATGTTCGTTCGTGTATGTGTATGTGAATTGTATATTCGCATAGGAGGTACATTTGCTACACGACTATGGACAAGATTTCTATGAGCGTACGATACACGTTACCGTCCACGGCTATCTTCGTCCAGAACGTAGTTTCGATAGTTTAGGTATGGTTCGGCCCCCTGCTAGCTCGCACACTCACACTGTTTTGCGCTGGTGACTGTGCAAAGATGAACTGATCCAGGCCATTGAGGGGGACAAAGAACAGGCTCGTGCAGCTCAAAACATGCGTGATGCCATTACCGCGCCTCGGTCCAGCGAATAGTTGTACGAATGGTCGTCCTCATCCTTCTTTTGCTGTTGTATGCTAAAGCCTCACAGAGCACATGGTGTTCATGTATGTCGCGCCGTCGTTCAACAAACGGAACCCATGGAGACTAGCTGCCTCGTCTGTGTACATGAAATAGACACACACGAGATGAACACGCACGCACACACACAGTGCATCGCTATGAGAAAAGACTGTCCGTTTATCCAGTAAACAGTCATTATTTGGAAAAAAGATATGTACATACGCGCTAGAGAGATAACCGCGCTTCCTCATCAACCGATGCTGTTGAAATCCGCTTCCACTGCTGCTCTTTGTTTTGGCGCACTGTCCACAACAGCGGAACCTGTTATTAGTAGTTCAGGCACTGGCAGCACATCGATCAGCCATTCTAGCGTCGACTTATATAACGCCACTTTTTCATATTCGGTGGCAAAAGCAGAGTCGGTGTGAAGAACAGAGGCCCCTATGGCAATGCCAATATTCTTAGAGCCCATTTTGTTCCGTTCGCTATTTCTTGCCACTCTGCATGCGATCAGCGTTTCCACGCGTATGTGTATGCTTTCGTGGAAAAGCGATGGACGTTACCTTTTAAAAAGACCCAGCAGCGCGTAAAATGCATCTATACGTGGCTGCTTGACACCTGACAGACACGACGCTACCTCCTCTGATGCTGTGTGTGGGTCCGGATCCTCGCCTCTTTCAGCTGCAAACACGTATGAGGATGGCGGATATCTTCTGCAAACAGACGGTACCATAAGATTGATAAAGCGATACGAGTGCCGGTACTTTATCCATAGGTATCAGAGGGTCATTTTTTAGAGCCTCCTTTAGATAGTATTTCAGAAGTGAGACACAAACGGCCACCCGACTACTGTCCTTTACGCCGGCCCACTTCGGGTTAGACGGAGGATGCCACGCCTGCTTATTTTTTGCTTTTTTACACATCGGGGCTAAATAGTGTTTGTAGAGACCAAGATTTCCACTGCAACGGAAAATGCCTTCTGTCGTGTCTAGCAGGAAGAGTGAGAACACACGGTGATCGTCGCGTGCAGAATACCAAATCCAGGCGTATCCGTGAGCATTTTGATGATGGAATCGATCGTTTCTTTCATCCACATATCATTTGGTTTCGTCGTCGGTAGATTGATGTTGGATTCAGTGTAGAACAGAGCATTTGACGATTGGCCACGTTGGTTTGTTTCCGACTGGCGTGCGAACTTTTCACGTCGATGAGCGCCTATGCACAATAGGCGCGCGGTTACCGAAGAAGTCGTCAATCTGCTCAAATGGGCCAGAAAATTTTTCTTAAAAGAAGAGCGCCGCCCTTTCGGTAGATCAACGTTGCTGCTCTCGGAGTATGCTAGATGGGGGGTTGACGCGAGCGACTGAGCCAGAGGTCTTTCATTGCTCTCGTCGCTGTCGCCTCCAAGACGAAGATGATGGTTAATGGGAGTGGATTCGAACAGCGTAGAGCTCCCTAGCAAGGTGGATTAGCACGCGGTGCACCGGGTGTGCCAGCCAAACACACACCTGAATGCTGGTCGTAAGGTGGGCTCGAGGAAGAGTCGTGGTCAAGATGCAGTTTGGAAAGCGAAGGCTTAAATTTGCCGCTGGCATCGCACTTGCCCAGCAAGACGAAGGCGAGCATCACTATCAGCGTGGGACTCGGTAGCAGCAGCAGAACCAAGCGCATAACACCGAAGAGAAGACAAGTCAAAGCGCTGAGCAGGCGCATGCGCTGCCAGAATAAGACACTGCGTCGCTGCATAACTGGCACTGTCACAACTGACATGTCAGTGCGATAAATAATAATCGGCGATAAGCACCACACATCCTGCCACTTCACATACAAAGTCATGATCCGCTGCCTACGACTGCGCGCCGCCCACCCGCCAGCCGCGACATTTGCACTCCAAAAACAACTTCCACGCCTGCCCGTGCCGCGGCTGGAAGACACGGTGGCGCGCTACGTGGCGTCAACGATCCCGATTGCCTCAGCAGAACAGGTCGCACACACGCACGCTGTCGCAGCCGCTTTTACTGCTTCCGATGGAATGGGCCCGCATCTACAAGAGCGCTTGCTGCAGCTAGATCGTCAGGAATCGGTATGAGCACTGTGTGCTGCACGTGTGTATGCGCGCACACGCGCTTATCCTGGAGATAGCATTCATGGCTAGAGTCTTTATGGCTGCGTAAAGCGTACCTGGAATACCGTGCACCTACTCTACTTCACAGCAACTGGTATATGCTGTTTAAAGATCCGCCGACCGGGCTTGCCTTCCCCCCGCCTGTTGGATACTCTCGCTTCCAAGTGACGCGTGCCGCACGTCTGCTCGCTGCGCTTCTTGACGTTCGCCAACGTATCAACGAGTAAGTGCACATGCAAGTACAATCACGGGCTGCAATTGTATGACAGCGAAACATGGGCAGTTGAGTTTCTTGACGCGGCGAAGTCGCGACCTCTATGCATGAACCAATACCGCTGTTTATTCGGTGCCACACGCGTTCCCCACCCAGACCGTGATCGCGTTTACACCTCTCATCCCAGCAATGCATCGCATGTGGCTGTCATAGCACGCGACCAAGTGTTTCATGTTGAGGTTGTGGACGCACACGGTCAGCGCGGTTCTGTTCATCAGCTGTCTGAGTAATGCTGCATCTTCTGTCCTCCCAATCACGCGATAGCGTTGGCTGATGAGAGAAGGCAGCTGCAAGCATGCTTGCATAGTGTGGCGTCTTTGGACAGTGAGCGAACAGAACCGCCCGTTGGTTTGTTTTCAACTCAGCAGCGCGATCTATGGGCCAAGGTGTGCACACGATTGCATACTTCCGCAAGGCTATCCTTCTCACCACAGCGATTTGCATTAGACCCGAAGTGCGCTGGAGAAAAGCCACATCAATCGGACATCTCTTCGCACCTTAGACGACGCTCTGCTGGTCGTTTGTCTAGACGAGCAGTCTGCATCCACCGGTCTGAACACAGCACACCACACGTGGTTCCATAATCAAAATGGTCGAAACAGATGGATGGACAAGGCGATCCAGCTTATTGTTACGAATGACGGTCGCGCCGGTGTGAACGGTGAGGTGAGCGCTGTGGCTAGACGAGGGTTTGGATGCTCACGTCTGCGCATATTTCCAGCATGCGCCTTCAGACGCAGTAATTCCCGGAAACGTGTTTACACATGCCTTGAAAATGTTTGTGCTTCGAAGATGACATCAGTCACGCGTCCATTACAGGGAAGAGGACGGCACTATACCTGCAGGCTCAACTGTCGCGCTGGCACCGCCTCATCAACTGCGCTGGGAACTGGACGCAGTAACAAGTAGAAGACTGACGCGCGCTGAGCATGAGGCGATTCAACTCATCGCACGCATCAAAAGTGTTCTACTTCACCATCAGAACTACGGAGCCACCTTTATGAAACAACGTATGTGCCGCGCGTAGCTGTATTTCCTCCGTGCTAACTGGAATAGAGAAGACGTCACCGGACGCCTATACCCAGATGGCTATGCAGCTGGCCTACTATCGGCATCACGGCCGCGTGTGTGCGACATATGAAAGCGCGAGCACAAGAGCATTCCTACACGGACGTACTGAAACTGTGCGTGTATGCTCCACCGCGTCTGCCGCTTTTGTTGCTGCATTCGATGCTCCCAATACACTGGTAACCGCTACTTTTCTTCGCCTCACTTATCACCGCCACCGTTCCACCACTCCACTACTCCGTCGGCTGATCCCTTTCCTTCTCAGCAAAGCGAAAAAAGAATGCTTTTTCAGCAGGCTGCTGAAGCACACCAGCAAGTGCTGCGCCTAGCTAGTCAGGGACAAGGCGTGGATCGCCATCTACTAGGCCTACAAAGCCTCATGGCTTCCAACGAACACAGCGCGTTTTTCGAGGATCCAGCATTTGCGGCTTCCAAGCACTGGAAGCTCAGCACTAGCAGTCTAAGTCCGGCTGACTACTACTTCGCCGGGTTTGCACCAGTAGTAGAAGATGGTTATGGAATTAACTACAATATCGGGGCTGAGCGCGTGCGTTTCAGTGTGTCCTCGTGGCGAGACGCACGCGCGCGACATGGTGTGGATGCTGCTGGTCTGTGTCTCGGCATTTCGCAGGCACTGGAAGACTTGGCCGCTTTTCTAACTGCTGTCCCACCAGCGTCCGATGGTAGAGCATGATCCAGTAATAGGTTTAATATGCGCGGTACGATACAATAAATGTGGGAATGCTATTGTGCTTAGGCGCTAGATATGACCGCACATTGCTCAGCACCCGCTCTCGTTGCAGAAAGCGCAGAAGCTCCGTCGATCGCAAGCAATGTCAAGGTAGAATACTGAACATAGCCGGTTCAACAGTCAAGATGTCAACGGCACTAGTGCGATAGAAGATGTTGGTTAGACGTATCCAGAGAGACGAACGGAAAGAGAGCTGTCAGAAGAGAAGAGAGGGTAATGAGCTTCACACGACAGAAGCTGTGCGTCCGGCGCAAACGAATCCTCTACCGACAGGTAAAATAGATCATCCTCTTCTACTCGCGATGAGCATTGCGGCATCAGCGAAAAGCTTACGAGAGCCCGTAGGCGTGATGATGGAAGGACAAGGCAGGCGGCTATGCTGCTTTTGCGTATTGTATTGCCAGCTGATCAAGTCTGTTGGTGCTTGGCGGACCCGATCGTACAAGCCGGCTAGCATTGGGCACGCGGGGCAGTTGTGTCAGCAGCGTGTCAAAGCAAAATGAGAAACACGATTACCGTACAAACGGTGCTGCTGACGCGAGCACTGGATGAACTGATCCAGCTCGTGCTCCATCATCGCTACCGATGGGCGTGGAGAGCGTGGGGAAAATCCCCTTAATATTCCCAGCGCTGCGGTTCGTTTGTTTGATGCCAAAAACGAGCGATCGCACGGAGACGAAGCGTTCGAAAGAGAGGGCGACGGAGAGGATGACGAGTACGATGAAGTTGCAAGCCTCTCGTTTGACGAACCTGACGCGCAGCTGGATTGCCCGCGCGAGGATACCGCAGAAGGAATGGACAAAGGCAAGGGATAGCAGCACATGTCCGACACGGCAATCGAAAGCTTTTCCGGCGCCTTCACTCTATCCTTATTGCCATCGTGCACAGATACGGTTTTCCATCGGATATCGGAGCTTCGGATCATCTTGCTTTTTCTTCGGGATCCGCTTCTAAAGGATGCGTCCAGCGCGTCGTTCTGATAGTTTTTCTGAATGTTGTTTAGTTCTTGGTCCAGGAAATGCTCGTCTTCGTCATTTGACAGCAGTAGGTGGATATCCGGCAGTAAGACCCTTTCGAGACTGGGCACAGGCGGAATAGCATTGGGGTCCAGCGTGTGAGGACACTCGTTCCACCATTGCTCGCGCACCCCTCGATGCACAGGGGTGTCCACACAGGCGTCATCGCACTCGGCTGGCATTGACTCTGTATAGAAAGTCGGGCTTGGCAATTGCAGCTGCGGCAACAAAAAGGTGGATAGTCGCCGTGCTATTCCTGGACCAGAAATGGATGCTGGTCGCTTGTTATGCCGTTTCCGGGAGCGGGGGATCCAACTGGCGGTCTCTAGTGTATGGTGAATGCGGTCGGAGGGCTGAGGTAAAGCTGTATGAGAAAGCGTGTTAGCTCTGGTCTGCAGGGAGAGTGTGTACAGGCGACTGAAGCTGGATAATTAGAAGACACTGCCAAACATTCGGCAGATGTCTCTCGCTGAGGGTGGGAGCTGGAATGGGAGGCTATGCATACACACATACACACAGTTAGCCACGCGGGCTGCTTGCGCCAGTGAACGTACAGGGTTTGCGATAGAACAGCGAGCGCACTTCGCCTGGAGTCCCGCCGGTCAGCACATACAGCCGCCCAGCCCGCACGTACCGGTGAACTTTCTGAGAAGACCCGAGGCGTCTGTGGAAAGTGAGCGGGGGCGGATGGCAGCGCGGAGATTACGTTCCGCCATGCTGCGGGAGGGTGGTCGAGGCAATCAGCTTGCGTGACTGCGCGGCCATCCACACCACCACCCGCCAGCATCTGCGAACGACGCGGCATGGACGAAGCCGGTAGAAACAGTTGACGCCGATACTGCGTGTTAACGTGGCTGGTTAGTAAAACGAAAAACACGCTGGGAGTCTGAGGGTGAGGTGGAGGAGCGGGAGGAAAGGCTGAGAGACGCGTCGACGCGATCAGCGCGGGGTCGGCGCACACGCAAGAAGATAGCCGTGCCCACGTTGCAACACGAGTCGACAGATGTGTCTGTGGATGTGCGGGAAGACGAAACACCGGTGGACAACACGCGTGCTGCTTCACCAACGGTTGTGACACGACGAAGAACACACGCGCGTGCCTCCTCTCCTCCCCACCTACTCCGACCATGCCGCTCCGTGGAATACTACGAAAAGCTGAATCGGATTGAAGAGGGAGCGTATGGTGTGGTGTATCGCGCACGCGATACGCTGACTGGCGAAATTGTTGCACTGAAGCGTCTGAAATTGGAACAAGAACGTCATGGATTTCCGGTGACCACACTGAGAGAGATTCGTGCGTTACTAGCTGCACGACATCCCAGTATTGTAAATGTGCGAGAAATTGTTACGGGTGGGAATCCACCGAGGTGGGTCCTCGCCTTCATCGTCCATCGTCCCTTCTCTCTCCTCTCTCCTCCCTCCTCCCTCCTCCTCTTCGTGGCGCGGTCGTTATTAACGACGCTTCAGCGTGTATATTGTCATGGATTTCATCGACCACGACCTAAAAACACTGCTGAACTCGCTGTCTGAACCGCTACTCCAGTCGGAAGTGAAGACGATCATGCTTCAGCTGCTTGCGGCTGTGGAGCATCTACACGATAACTGGATCATACATCGGGATCTGAAAACCTCAAACCTGCTGATGACCAATTGTGGTCGTGTAAAAGTCGCTGACTTCGGGTTGGCCAGGCACTTCGGAAGCCCTACCGGTGAGCTCACTGTGCCTGTGGTGACACTGTGGTATCGGTAAGGCATAGTCCGTGGTGGAAAACTCCGAACAGTATCTAGTGCTCCTGAACTGCTGCTTGGTGCGAAGGAGTATGGCACAGAAGTAGACATGTGGGCTGTGGGCTGCATCTTCGGTGAGCTGCTGATCAACGAACCGATCTTCCAAGGCCAAAGTGAAATCGACCAAATCTACAAGGTAGCCTTCCATCGTCTGTCAACCAACAGACATCGCGTGACATCTTCTAGATCTTCAAACTGTTGGGCTTGCCAAACGACGACAACTGGCCCGACTGGCGGTCATTGTCAGTGCCCCAATCTGTGCAGTTTAAGGCACCACGGTATGCCTTACACACCGTGCAACGAATGACCATTGCGGCCACACCTGGCTGTAGAGCTGTGTCGATTCAGGAGAAGTTCCCGTATATCACACAAGAGGGATTAAACTTTTTAAAAAGTTGTCTTACATTCGATCCGCGACAACGCATCACGGCAGCGAAAGCTTTACAACACCCCTTCTTCCGGTAAGCTATGTGATCGTGTGTGGCTATGCTTTGGATCTGACGTAGGGACGGGCGGAATGGTAATCAGAGAAGCACCGCTGCCCAAACACCCTGATCTGTTTCCATCTTGGCCATCTAAGGCATCACGTGACCGTGCGCGAAACTCGCCGATACTGGCACCATCGTCTTACGCAGAGCAGTAATGCGTGCGAGAATATGTCTGTCGAAATTAGAGAAAAGGGGGGAGGAGAAAATGAGCGAGAGATAGTAGGGGATGAGAGTAAATGCAAACGTATGATCACCAGACAGGATTGACGCAACACACATCCTATGCTCAACCTGCGGGGGGAATGATTAAGTTTCCCGTAGGAATACGGCGTAGACAGACATACGCGACCAAACGCCTTCATATCCACCAATACCGCCGCCGCCACCACCGCCACACAGAGACACGCCTGTCGTGATTGCGATTGTTTTGGAGATCCTGTCCATTTCCGGCAATCGCTTGCCCACTTGCTCTCAACTTCGCGCGCAGCACCGATAGAACAAGGTGAGAGGAGAGAGAGAAGAGAGAATAGAGAAGAGAGAAGAGAGAGAGAAGAGAAAGGTAATATAGGCGGCTTCCCGGGCCAGACGGGATAAGGATACTACTATAGTCGACAAAAGGGAATACAGCGACGTTTGCAGGGGAAGGTCATAGAAATTGGATAAGCAATAGAATACAAATTCCGCATATGTTCTCGTGAAGCACTACGCTGCAAAGGATCGTGCTCGCTCGCCGGCAGAAGCTGGGATCTGGAGAATCGAGGGGAACGAGGGTTTTCTTTCTAGTACGGGTGCCGACATTGGTCCTCGACATTCGTCGCTGTCGAACTGGTCGCCGTCGTTTCTATTAATACTACTTAGCGTGACCGGATGCTGGGATATCGGCCGCTGAGGGTGTCCACGGTTCGATTTGCTGATGCCGAGAGTGCGCTCAAACTCCACCAGTTGGTATACGAGACTCATGTTTGGACTGATGGCGCTACTCAAGTTCTTCACATACTCATAGGCCTCGTGCAATGGGATAAGCTTGCATCGCATGACATACGCCAGCACTAAGCTGGCACTGCGAGACACACCGCACTGGCAATGCACTAGTACCCCGAGATTCCGTGCACGCGCTTCATCAATATACGCAAACGCTGTTTGAAAGTAGTCGGCCAGATTGTCCTGGTTGTGTCCCCACGGAAATTTCTTGTAACGAAACCCTAGAGGTCGCTCGCTGTCTTTCTCCCGGTGTGAGTCTGCGAAATCGTGTGACAATACTGGCTCATTGGGCTGCAGCACGCGTGAGAATCCATCGACGTGGCACATGAGGTTACCTTGACAGGACAGGGCGCCATCACCGCAGGCAGCATGACCGCGTCGTGTGACGCGATATCCATGTTCGACTCGTCCATCTCCTCCAGCTCCGAGGTGTCTTCAATATGCACAGCATGTTGTCCTAACGGAGATGGAGACCGCGTTTGGGAGGCTTGTACTGGTGTGAGATGGCGTGATGAGGATCGTAGCGCAGGGGAGCAGCTAAGCGAAGAGCGCTCGCTCGTGGAGCGGCGCGGAGAAGTCGAGTACGGCTTGTTGAAGGAAGCAAAGGGTTTTTGCGCGGTGATCTTCGGAGAATGGCGCGTGGGACCTGTCGTGGGAGTTCCTTCTGGGGTGACCGATCGCGACGGAGAGACTGAGCGTGCGTCACGCCCACGCATTGGCACAAAAGGCTCCTCGCGCCTATCAGCCACGGTCCATGGTACCGTGGATTCACTCGTGATACTGGGCATCGCGATATGGGTGACAGCCTGAGATGCTGAGACATCGGTAGCAGCAGCAGCAGCAGCAGCAGCAGCCGAAGGCAACAAAGTCGCATCTGTGATATCCTTCTTAGCAACTGATGGGGATTGTGAGGAAGACAGGGAGCAAAGAGAGTAAGAGGACGACTCGTTTGTGCATTGCTGGTCGAGATCGAAGTAGCCGTCGTTTCGGCTGACATCCTCCAAGAGTTTTTCCAAAGGCGTGGGGGATGGCCCTTGATGCAGCGAGGGGCTGTCGATAGAGACCGGCGACAGCACAATCAACTCCTCTTCGTAAGGGTTCATTACTTCCATAGCGACATTCAGAATATAATGGATGCCCAGCCGTGTGAGCGTATGACGATCAGCAGCGTTCACTTCAGTGCCCAGATAAAGGTTGTCTAGGATCTGCACAGGGCCGTCACGGTAAGGATCCTCGGGAAAGAACTCCTCGGTGGCGGATACCATCAATGGCTGCGTCGGCTGGTACGCGCTGTTCTCAGAGAACTTGCGGATGAAAAGGCTGGAGGGAGGGCCGTTGTCGGTGACGCCACAGAAGGAAGCGAGGCGTGGAGTGGGAGCCACGGCAGATCCAGTCACCGGGATACCTGTACCGCTACCTACAGGCACGCCAAAATGGCAGCTGGTAGCTGACAGTGGCTCCAGAGGCGAGGAGTTGGGAGCCGAATGGCAGCCGCGCGGCGGCAGAAGCAAGGACAGATTCTTTGCGTTTCGGCGTTTCGACAAAGGCATCAGCAGCTGGTTTCGATGCAGAACGAGGCGATCAACGGTGAGTGGGTGAAGCAGCAAATGAAGGGATGGAGGTTCACAGCACAGTTGGAGCATTCAGCGGCGGCGGGGGAACGAGCTTGCCACCCGCCCCTTTAATCGTGCAGTGCTTTTGTTTCACCCGCTCCCATGCTTCACAGAAGGGTCTCACGCTTGGTGAACACCAACTGTGCTGTGCTTCGTCGATGACGGACGCACGCCGACTGTATGCTGCAAGCTGCTGGGGATGGAAGGTACATCCAGCGATTGCCACCTGCTGTGATATCTCGCCCATCATACGACACAGGCGCCAGTGGTACTAATCGTAGTAGCAGAGTAGTCGATCTCGCTAAGTGTAGCAGTACCACGCTACATCCAGAAGCATTGCAAAGGCTCTCGTCTGCGAGAGATGTAAGGACGAAGCATAGCAATGCGATGTGACACATGGTAAACGCATGTGCGTCAGCAAGAAAGACAACAGTGCAAGCCAACACACTGCGTGTGGCAAATGGCTTAAACATGCATGCATCCATGTCGTCTTCGTCTGCATCAAAGGTGCGCGCAAGAAAGTAGTCAACCAAAGTGCACTCAAAACCGTCTTTGTGAGACACCGCTCTTTCGTTTTATTAAGTCGATGATTCGTCTGTTGTGGAGATGTAAGCGGAAGACAACGCTCTCTCTGTCACAGCACTAATTGTTGCTGTCGCCACTGCACAAACCAGTCAAGTGCACTAGCATTGGCAAGCATGGTTTCGTCACACTGCATACGGCCACACATGCCATCCGCGGCATTGATGATCCGCTTGACTGCAACTTCCACTTTCTTCCCGTTCACCGTGTACTGTGGTGTCGCGTGAGCAGCAGCATTTTCGGCATCGCACTTACAGGAATGTCCGGCACAGCAATGATGGAGGATGGGACATGTCGTGGGCTAAGCTGTACACGGATTCGCGCACTGATCTGGCTGCGTAGCGAGTCATCCAGCGAGACACCACTGCCTTCCAGTAGCTTGACGAACAGCACCACACGCTCATCCGCATCTGAAATGCGCTGGCCAATAGCCAAACTGTCCTGGATCGATGGAATGTCCGATACTACCCCCATCCAGTATACTGTGAGAATGGGTGCACGCGTGCATAGGTGCATGGATGTCGTACAAACGTTGTACAGCTCGGAACTGCCGAAGCGTACACCTCCTGGATTTAGTGTGCCGTCACTACGTCCCAGCATCACCACACCACTGGTTTCTGGATTGATACAAATGTAGTCACCATGATGCCAGACACCCGGAAAGGCGGTGAAGTAAGCATTGCGGTATTTTGTGCCATTCGCATCATTCCAGAAACAGACTGGCTGGCATGGAAATGCACGGGTGCACACGAGGTCCCCACTTCGTCCCAGCACCGGCTTGCCTGTTGGATTGTGAGACCAAATGGCACACAGCGATCCATGCAGCCCACGCCTGTCGATTGGACCTACCGGAACACTCCCACGCTTGCACACTCATCCCTAGCATTCGACATTGGATTTCCCCACGGTAAACGGGCAGCGCGCTGCAGTGACCGGCAAACAGTGAACAGATGTCTGTGCCACCGGTGATGGACGCCAGCAGTAGATCGCGTTTGATGTCCCGGTACACGTAGTCGAATGTGGACGGAGGAAGTGGTGAGCCGGTGGAAAAGATACAGCGAAGTCGACGCAATGCGAAATGTTGGCCTGTTTTCATCCCCATCCCTTGGATCAGCGATGAACGGAACAGCTGCTGTCTGCTTGCCTGGTGCGTAGTTGGCTTCCTGAAGTGATTGTAGATACTTTGCGGATGTGCCGAATAGCGTGACGCTACACGAAATTGTGTAAGCACAGCAATGCCACGACGTCTCTTGCGCTCACACAAGAGACCTACTCGCACATACCCAAGCTCATCAGCAATTTCCCAGAGACGTCCAGGGGTGGGTATAAACGGCGAACCGTCGTAGAGCACGACAGCCGCACCCATTGCTAGCACCGATACCATCCATTGCCACATCATCCAACCCGTCTGTCTTGGTCAGCGATGGCTCGATCGTGTATACGTCACATACAGTAGTGTACTGCAGGATGACGTCTTTAGAAGTGACATCTCCGTGTATTACATGTTCCTTTTTATGCTGGAGTAGCATACCCTATGCACGAGTAAGGAAACGCATACCGCAGCATTCGCATACACCAGCAGAGTGCACAATGCATTTAGCACGTCCAGTAGTGCCTGACGAGAACATGATGTACACTGGGTGGTCAAACGCCAGCTGCGCGTATTCCAGTGGCCGTGTTGTATCCCCGCTGCTCATGAAGGACGACCACTCTAGCCTATTATCCATCAACGTTAGCCTCACCCTTCCATAGTCCTGCAAAACACGCTTACGCATTCGGAACTAAAATGTCAGAGCAGTGCTCAGGAACAAAACGAAGTATCACCACGTGCTCCAGCGATGGAAGCTCTGGTTACACGTGGTTAGTGCCTGGTCACACACACACATACGCGCGATCACCTTTCGTGACAGCCATCACCTTCCCGAGATGGTCGTGCAGCTTGCCATTATAAATAACCGCATTCACAGAGAGCAACACACGCGGTCGGATCTGACCGAGTCGATCGACTACTGCCTATGGATTCCCATGGTATTCAGAACACCATACATTCATTGCCAATGAGCATTACCGAAGTGCCAAAATCGGGGGACGTGGAACTTCACGTTGCATGCCGCATGCCACACAACATCAGACAATATGACAATTAAGACGCACTGCAAGCTCTCTCTTTCTCTCTGCATACCTCCAAATGGCACCCAGACTACTAGTTGCCAGCATGAGGATGACGGCCTCTGCGCAGTTTGGAACGTATCCAGCCACACGATCCCCAACAGTGATTCCCAACGCGCGCAACGCAGCCGCAGCCAAACGCACTTGTTCTCGTAGTTGAGCGTAGGTCAATTGTGCTACAGCCTGTCTTTCTCCTACGCCCCGTCGTCTTTACAAGCGTTCCGCGCCCTTGCAACGCGTCACACCAGTCGAGAATATAGCCACAGCGTCGTCCTTCCCCGTGGACAATAGATTTTCAGCGAAATTAAGCCGTGCACCCGAGAACCATTTTGGCAGCGTATCCATTGCGCATTGTTCGTCAACCACCTGTGTGAAAGCTTCAGTCATGCGTGCATACACATTCACGCAAGCACATTGGTATAGGGTTGCGACGCGACAACACCGCAGAACTCCCAGACCAATGTCCAAAACGCGGCAATATGCTGGCAAGACCAGTTGTATAGGTCGGTGTATGATTCT
This sequence comes from Cochlonema odontosperma, assembly GCA_004114315.1. Lineage (NCBI taxonomy): Eukaryota > Fungi > Zoopagomycota > Zoopagomycetes > Zoopagales > Cochlonemataceae > Cochlonema > Cochlonema odontosperma. The sequence goes on along the minus strand of QZWT01000078.1, from coordinate 8,508 downwards.
GTTTCGCGATCGGCCCCATCCCCGCCATTCTGTCAATAACCCCTACCCGAGCCGTGCACGCGCACCTACCAAGATCCACGCCGTGACGTTGATTAACCAGTCGGCGAAACTGATGCAGCTGCATGTGTTCTGGATCAGTTGGTTGCCACAGACACGTGGGTGTGGAGGATAGTGTGGACATTGCGGAGTGGGAAAGACCGCGAGAGCTGAACGAGGCGACGATAACTCAAATCGTTGTATTTGTTCAAAACCACAGGCCCAACGGCAACTGCTTCGGAGCAACTGCTGGAGGAGGCGACAGACTACAGAAACGCTTTTGCAGATCGCTAGGATACATCACATCATTCATGTTAGTAGCAATTTCGTAGTAGTGCTCGAACTCTTTACTAATGAGCTTCTTCATTTTCTCCTCATCTTTAGTTGTCGGCTTTCCTTGTGCCTTTCTCTTAGCGATACGTGCTTCGGAAGAGGCGGCCATCTTGGCAAGCGTTTTCTGCAACTTGGTCGCCTGCTTCTTATATCCCGAGTCGTCGTTGAAGGTGTGGAGCAATACTTTTTTCATTACGTTACTGAAGTGTTTGCCCGTCATTTCAATTGTGGCATCCATAGCATAGGTGTAGTACGGGGCTCTGTAGTAGTTCTTGAACTGGATCATTCTAACACGGCGCACCCAGTGCCGCATGGTCACGATGATCGCCTTTGCGCGACGTGTCGGAACGTGGCACTTGCGGATCTTCTTGGACCCCAGAAAAGCAGACTTGGCAGTAGGATGGCTAGAGAACAAGATGCCGGGTTTGCTTTCGCCAGGCAGCCTCAGTCCCTTCAGTGGGAGTGGATCGTCGACCTTTATCACTACTCCCTCAAGCACAGTGTCGCCATCTTTCACTGCTGCTTCTATGTGTGCGTCAGTGGAAGGAATGAGACCAAGGGCCAGCATGAAGGCACATGTAACGAAGGAGAAGTGCATGTTGGCGTGAAGTCGTGAAAGGGGAGGCGGAGAGAGAGAAGAAGAAGAAAGAACAGGCCACGTGGCAGTGATAACAACAGTTGTGTCACATTGCTGAAGCTGCTGACTCATTAGCCACGCGGGAACACACGCTTTGCGTTGAGAAAGCGTTTACAGGGACCATGCGTTAGCTTGTCGCCATTTATTGTGGAAGTGTTCTTCGGTTGTGGCCAGAGCGTGCGCATGCCAACGTCATTATACCGCATTCGACATGCGTAGCGGTGATGAACAGGTGGTTCTCATGCTGCCGTCGCCAATTCAATCCGCCATTCACCAGTCATTAAGGTCTTGCGTCAGCATTTCCAGTTCCTCCAGCACATGTCGTTCATACTCCATTTGTTGCTCTGCGTGCTGTACCAGCTGTTGTCGGAGATCAACAGCTTGCCGTGCACGGGATCGAGGAAGCTCTGTGCGCAAAAGCGTTGTCACACTATTCGCCTGCTCCTTCACATAGGCGAGATACCTCTCAGCCTGTATACGTACAACTGTTAGCACGTATTCTTGTGCGTTCGTGTGAGATCTACCTCGTCAAGCTCTTCACGAGCCTCAGTCAGCTTCGACAATCTCCCGGTGTGGTTGGCGTCTTTCTCGTCTCGCTGACCCGTCTCCTCCAGGTAGCGCACAAGCATCGCGCGTTTCTCCACCCATTCCACCGAGATGTCGCAATTGTGGCGATAATGCTCGCGTAGCGCGAGTGCCTGTGCTATTGCACGCCCCATATCACGCTGCTCACTAAGCAGCTGCCGCACAACCAAAAAAAGCTCGCGTCGTGCCTGCTGCTCTTGGATCACCGCTGTCTTTGTGAACAGTGCGGCAAATAAATTGACGCATCTACGTTGCTCCCAGACGCCGTATCGCCGTATCGCCGTGTCAGCTGAACGATTTTTGAGCAATGCATCCTTACCGAGTGAAAGTGTCGTCGTGGAAGAACTTCGTCAGTTCCATCCATTGCTCCGAGCATTGCAAACTCGCAACAGCCATGCCTATCACCATCCGGCAATGCACCTTCAGTGTCGCTCGTCTGCACGCACCGCCTACCTCGGCGCGCCTTTACGACATTGCTCACGGCACTGCCACCCTCGTCACAAAGCCGCTCAGACAGATAGGCCAGATGGCGCGCAGAATCAAACTGCGCATCTGTGCTCGAGACACTGCCGCTCACCACGGCCACAGAAGGTGTGTCCGCAGTCGTGTCACTGATGGCGCCCATGTATGCACGCACAGTCCGCAGAAATCCACCTACACCGCCCGTAGGAGAAGACTGGCGTCGCCGCAAAGAGCGTCGTTGTACTGGCGCGGGTGCAAACTATTTCGTCGTATCAGTACTGCTCAATACCCAGAAATGACTGGAAACACCACCCTACTACCCACACCACAGCAGCCAGTCCTTACCAGCTTTTCAGACTCTAGAAATTCTCGTAATTTATCATCAGTCCCAAGCACAGGATGCTCTATAATGCGTCGCAGCCATTTCGTAAGCGCAGCACGCTGGTACGCCTCCTCTTCCGCGTCTGCCTGCCAGTCTCGCGCGTTCTCAGACTCTTGACTGCCGCTTCGACGATGCGACTTCAGTGGCGCAACCAGGTCTACGGACGGGGGCAACACCGGAGCCAGCAAACCAACGTGTGCGTCCACGAAGTAGCGCTGCAGTCTCAAGAACTCACCGTAATCGCGCCGCGTGTCTGTAACGTCGAATCGCAATGACTACCTACGCATAGTGTACTCAGTATCTCGGCACGAAGCACAAGCAGTCGAGATCACATGAATGCGGATTCGGAAGTTCGGATTATGCTTCGCGTAATCGACAGCGTAGACTTCTACATCGAGGAAGTCGTTGTTCGAGCAAGACGACGTCTGCTGCATTGTTGAAGTGGCAGCACTACGCACGGTGTCACGTGATGGCAGTATAACAGCCCAGCAAGGTGGAAGGGCGGCGAAGGATTGCCCCGAATTCGCGAGTACGATATTTAAACGCGGAAGGCAGGGAATGGAACGACAGCGGCATTCTTTGGTGACATTCTTTGGTATACCGTAGACGTTTTAGAACCAAGAGCCAGCATTAGGGGCACGTTGTGAGAGGATTCGCCTTTTAAACAGACATCTGTTGCGATGACATAAGTGGATGTGAATAGGTGAATAGTGCACTCGTTTGAATGAATGGCGTCCATCATCGTCACTACCGTCAACGATACACGCTTAACTATCCATTCTGCGTACGCACGTTTACCAACCTATCTATCAACAAACAAACAAACAAACAAACAAACTCAGTGCGCGCTGCTCAAAAGCCGATTTTAAAACGAATGACATACACTCCGCGCATTCAGCCTCACGTAAAGCAAGATTAAAGAGTGGGGGCCCGAGATGTTTTGCCAATACTACTACTAGCGTCTTTGCCGTGACCGGAATTACTGTTGGCTTTTGTGGCTTCAGCGCCTTCACGCCGACATCGTGACACCTGCTCCTGCACCCGCTCGCACACAGATATCAGTCGCTCAAGCACGTCCCGCTGACTGGCCCGCTTGCTCCCGTTAGCACGCAGATCTTCTCCACGCGACAGTAGTCGCTCGCGTTGAGAGACAATGTACGCGGTAAACTGTGCCAGTTCACGATCGGAGTCGATCATATAAGGCGACGCGGGTGGGGCAAACACTTCGCTCTCCGGTCGCAAAATGGCAGGTGGTGCACATAGGTTAATAGCCATCTCTTCATGAGTCAACAGCGCTGTGTTCTTCGGCAGCATTGGCGATAGCGGTGGAAACTGAGGAGATCGGGGACTGATGGAGCTGGGCGTAGTGGCACTGGGAGTAAGACGTGCTCGCTCCGCCACCACCTGGTCGATGAAACGCATTAGGCTGGAAGAATGCTCGCGAATAAACGAGTTCATGGGGATCATGTATGGCTCTTTGGCGCCGAATTCCGCCAAATTGCCCAGCGACTGCAAGAGCTTTCCCAACAACGTCAACGTTCGCTGTGTGCGTTGATCCGGATGCTCTGGACACCGTGTTCAAATACTGCATTCTACGATGGCCGCTTACCCCGCACAAGCTCAAACTGGCGCGGGAACAAGATAGATGGGCAGAAGAATCGAAGAAACAAGAAGCTACTACAGAAGGCATGAACAGATGGCTCGTGTGCATGCAAGAAGGATCCTTTCCCGGGCAGATCGCCTGCTGGAGTTCCCGTGGCGCTGTGCACTTACCTCACGCATGTATACCGCGCAGTGATATTATCTTCACCCCCAAACTTAGCTGAAACCTCCTTTTGGATGTGCTTGAATATGGCACGTAGCTCTCTAGCTCCGCATCACCCACCGCACGATGTTAGCCGAAACGCAATTCCGACGCACGACCCGTACTCTGGAAACTTTTCTTTAGTGGTCTCGATTTTCTTCCATAAAATAGTGGCATAGGCTGTCAGCTCTTGCGCCTGGCGACCAAGATCTATGGATGAGTCCGCTTTTCCAGGGTCAAGTTCACATGCGATGCGGCTGTCGCAGATCCATCGCACAACACCACCAACTGTGTCATCCAAGTATTGCCACCCGACCTGCCGCATATACGCATCCATGGCCTTTGTCATGATGTTATTGCCACGGAACAGCGTTTGCGTTTCGCCTAGAGATGCGCATGGTGAGCTGCAGGCAAAGCTGGGGTGCGCGGAAAATGTATACCGGTTTGCTGCACCTCATAGGAAACCAGACTGTTGAGCCATGGGGCTACGATGCCTTCGGCTGTGTAAATGCGCACCAGATTCTCTGCCAGCCGTTCAATCCCGTCGTTTTGAGACACAAGGTCGAATCCCACATTTGAGTCAGTGAGCGCGAGTTCCTAGCTAGGATAAGACGGCTGGAGATGGACCAACGGGTCGGGTCGCCTGCCTTCCGAAGCTCGTTGTAGGCCAATGTCGGAAGTACCGACAATCGATCGTAACGGATACGTAATCGAATTTCTCCGCGCTGGTGGTTGACGGATGCTGTGCTGCTAAGGCTTGGTCGTCGCGCAAGTCCACTGCTACTACTAACATTGGCAGTCGCGTCCGTGCTTCCTTCCCCAGTTTCCTTGGTGTCCTCTCGTGCTTTTCGCAAAGCACTCACCGCTGTGCTCACACTCTCCATCACCGGATACCACTCTTCCACCACTTCACCGGGACGAATGGGAACGAGCGGCACCAGGACCACACCAATCCGCGTTTCCTTTTTCTTGAGACGTGTCCACAAGGAGATAACCAATTCCCCGCCAGTGCTACCCAAATCGGCGAACACGAACTCTTCTGCCCAGAATATTTCACCGGTTTTACGACCGCTGGCGTTGTTCGCTGTCATTCCCCCCGTGCCGGGGAGCATTTCCACCACCGTTTGCTGCATCGCTACTGTCACCGTTTTGGCGATTCGCTCGCCACCCACTTCCACCGCCGCATACCATCCCTGCTTCTCTCGGATGATTTTGGCATCTGGCATAGGCAGCTGGTTCGCAGCGGTAGTCAATTGCTTCAGGCCGCGCGCACCCACGACTCGAATACGCACACTTCGATCCACACGGTACTTTATCCCGCGAGACTCCACACGACCAGCCGCCTGCTTCAGCAGCGTTAGCCACAATAGCATTTCCATTCGCGTGGATGCAGAAAAATACGAGATCTGCCCGTGTTCATCGCGCACAGAGAAGCAGTGTCGACGAGGGAGCAGCGATTCGTCTACTGGGCGGAACGCTGAGCGGTAAAGCTCATGTGTAGTGAACTGCTCCTCCAGGAATTCTAAACCATTCTGTGAGCAACAAAGTGCGTATGAACGAGGTGCGTTAGTGTTGCGGCAACAGGAGAGAACACCACCTCGTCTCTCTCAAACTGAGAAAATGCACCGTCAGATGTGATTGCGCACCGGAGCATTTTCCAGGATGTGTCTTCTCGTGAGTTTGGTCGTTTACGTTCCTCTTCAGACGCGCCACGAGGTTGGACGGCTGGCTGTAGTTTCGCTGCTTGCTGCTCTGGACTGCTGACTCTGTGATTTGCCCCTGTACTGCCGCTGGAGCTCAGCGTTTCGACAGATTCTGGTTGGGGCGAGGGAGAACGAGGGCGGTGAGCACCCAGTCGTCCGATGCGAAGTCTGCCAAAGCGATCGCTCGTGCCTGAGCTCGAGGCGTGTCCTGTGGGCGGAGGCGTGGAGATGGGAGGTGCCGACAAAGATGCCAGGGCTGGAGGTGCGGTGGTTTGTTGTTGCATTAGCATAGACGGTGATGGAGGTGGCTCGTTTCCACGAGTATGGAACCGGAAGCGATGAAGGTTCCCGGTATACACCACAATCGCACCCACTTCTGTTTGGGATCGTGGACGCGTCATTTCAGAGATGCTGGGTAGCTCTAAAGACTTCTTGTCTGTCAATAAAATCTGTGCGCGCCGTGTCAGTGGTGTGTCGCCTCGCCCCTCGCCACGGCCACACTTCGATCGCTTACATTGTCAAACTTTTCCTCCAGCTGCATGCGAAATTCGGTTTTTAAGCTTAGCCGCCGCGATTTCTCGCTGGCCTTCTCCATGGGCAAAATGGTTAGGGGAAAGTACGAGGGTGGGACAGGCCAGCCAAGTTCTGAGCTCCTTCTATTTCCGTTAAACGCTGCCAAGTGCACAGTTGACTCAGCAACACGCCCGCCCCCTTTCAGCCGCTCGGTCGCTGTTTACTTGTGGTCTGGTGTGTGCTGGGCATCATGCTGCGGGTGCTTCATGCGAGCCGATCACATACTGCGCTATGCCATGCACCCAACGGATTGTGTTTCCCACAAGCAAACAGCTGAGGCAGGTGCTGAGTGGTAGCTCTCTGCTTGCCAATGATGCGTGGCAACCATTTGCTTTTTTTGCACCCTTTTGCGTGGTAACAAGCTGGATAGGACAGTGATGGGTAGGGATTACGGTGTCCGGCACAGCCTGGTGCTGAATATGGCCCATACATATCCCCTGCCAAAACACCCTCCACTTCCGCTAGTCCTGTGTGTGTGTGTGTGCGTCCCTTCGCTTCCTTCTTTCACGCCGCACAGCTTAAGAGTCGCCGTACGTCAGGTGTCACCACCCGCTTCGACAGACACAGATGTTTATTGATACAGTGTCTCTGGGCAAAGCGGCCATGCATAAAATGCTTTTCCACGCTAGTCGTAGTTGCCTGCAAATACAACGCGGTTGTGTCCTGCAGAATCCTTCCACACGGTTGTTCTGCTATAGTGTCTTTGGAAAATACGCTGTACTTCATCCGCCTGTTGCTCACCGATCTCTGCCACAATAGCTATCTTAAACGGAGACCCTGCACACTTTAGCTGTGCCAAGCGCTCGTAGAATCCAGTGCCCGTAGAGCCGGGTCCAACTAACGCCTGGCGATCCTCCCAATGCTTCACTTCAGGTTGCAATCGTGCATGCTCAGACTGGAGCACATAAGGCGGATTAGAGACAATCAAATCCACATCGGTGCACATTTGAAATTCTGCTGAATTCTCTGTCGACATCAAATCAAGCTGTCGGAAAGCAACGTTGTTGCGGAGCATGTGTGCGTGCAATTGGCGATTGTTTTCAGCCAACGTGATGGCCTCCATGGAGATATCTACCCCGAGAATGTCCACCGTGTCTGGCGGGAGCAGAGAAGCGAGCGAGAGGGCAATGCAGCCGCTGCCCGTGCACGCATCCAGAATCCGTACTTTCCGATGGTAAGGCAAGTGCTGTCGCAGCACCTCTGCAAGCTGCAGCGTCCACTCTTCCGTCTCCCATCTGGACATAGCAATGAGCGCGGGTGCGCATGCGTATGTTCTCGTACCGCGGAATAAGCACTGGTGGTTTCACACTGATGTTTAGATAGCCAAATGGTTGGCTACTTCCATTAACAATGCTTGTCTTTGCCTCGCACGGACTATGATACCCTGGTCCACCGACCTACCTACCAAGTATATACTGCAGCGGTTTGCGCAGATATACACGTTGCTGTATCATTTGCTGTATCGCACATTTTTCCGCGTATTCCAAGATCGATGTGGTCGAGTTTTTAGGGCGTGCATGCTCACGAATCCACCGAAACTCCGACTTTGCTGTTTGCAGCTCCATTCCAGGGATACGGCGGATCAGCAATTGAATCATGCGCGTTGTGAAATCCAGTGCAACAGGGCCGGGAAGGCGCCTGCCTCTATGCAAGACGCGGCGGACCATCAGGACTTTTGGCGACTGCGGTCGTGTTCAGAGCCACATGCGAGCGCTATCGACTGTCAGAAATCCCACTCCGCCAGAACAGCCACCCACTAAAGCGCAAAGCCACACTGAGTTGCAGCGCAAGCGGCACTGCCAGGTGCCATACAGACAACGCACAATGAATAGGATTGACAGTTTATCGGCTATCGAATGCGCACATGAAGATCTACACTTGTAACAATTGATGTGTGAACAGTTGAAGCTCCAGCAGAGAGAAACAGTTGCGCAGTGCCAAGCGAGGAGAAAAGATCTGACTGCAAAGGCCTGACTGCAAAGGCCTCCGTCTT
>QZWT01000077.1:0-37814 GCA_004114315.1 Cochlonema odontosperma | reverse complement strand
ACACGCACACACGCACACACGCACACACGCACACAAATGTCTTTGTTTCTCGTGTTGGTTGTTTCTTGTGGTGAGTGTGTTTAGCCTGGTGCAACTGCTCTGTTGCAGCAGTGGCTGTTGTTGAATGGTTGTTTGTGTGGCAGTGGCAGTGGCTATGGAAAGGCTTGTCGTGTGTTGGGGAATGGCGTGTTGTAGGTTGGATTCAAGCTGGGCTCAAGCTGGGCATGGTTGTTAAGCTGGGCGTAGTTGTTAACGGCTATGCCTGTCGTTTCGCCTGCACTTGCTCTGTTCTTTTGCTGGTTTTGAGTGCTTCTGCCATGTCCACGGTGTCTGAGTGTGTGCACAGTAATTCCGTGTCCCTTGCCGCGCTTCTCTCACTACCCACGCGCATACACGCATACACAGACGTCTACGTGTGTGAAACGAACGGTGTGGATCAGCCAGAGCGTGGCACTGCCGATCTGCCCTACCAAACACCCGTGTTTGCTCTGCTGCAGCACCCTGCCTCCACCACCCACCTGCTCACGCGCAAGGCACCCGATGTCGCATACGAACCTATTTCCAATGCTGCGCTTAAGAAGTCTAAGAAACGTATTGAAGAGTTGGCGCGCAAGCAGCAGAAGCAGCAGGTCCACCACGAGCGTGACGCCGCTGCCAGTCTGGCCCGCAAGGCAGAAGACGACCGCAAGCTGGAGGAGGCGAAAGCTGTTGTGTTGAAGAAACCAGAGTCGCGTGCGGATGGCATTAAGATCCGCGCTGCGCTGGAGAACAGAGAGAAGCGGGTGGTGATCAGTGGCTGGGTGCACCGCCTGCGCACCCAAGGAAAGGATATGAAGTTTTTGGTGCTGCGTGACGGCACTGGCTATCTGCAGTGTGTGCTGAACAACGAGCTGGTAAGTTATCGGATGGGGATGTGTGTAGTGTAGTGTGGTGTGGTATGTGGTGTGGTATGTGGTGTGGTATGTGGTGTGGTATGCGGCGTGGTACATTTGTGGTGTTTGCGTATCTGATTGCATGGTGGTGGTGCTGGATGCTTTATAGTGCCATACCTACGATGCACTTACGCTGACGATCGAATCGACTGTCACTGTCTACGGTGTCATTCGCGCATTGCCCGAGGGAAAACTGGTATGTCCTCCTCTCTCCACCACGTGTGTGTGTACTCACGCGCTGCTCCTTTGCAGGCACCTGGCAATCACGAAATGATAGTCGACTACTGGCAGGTGCTGTACAAAGCACCTGGTGGCGACGACGCCTTCACCACAAAGCTGAACGAGGACGCTGACCCATCCGTCCTCCTCGACCAGCGCCACTTGGTGATCCGTGGGGAGACCGCGTCAGCTGTGCTGAAAGTGCGCTCTGCTCTGCTGGCGGCTTTTCGTGCGCACTACGCCGACAACCACTACGTCGAGGTTACTCCGCCGCTCATGGTGCAGACCCAGGTGGAGGGTGGAAGCACGCTGTTCGACCTCAACTACTACGGCGAGAAGGCGTATCTGGCTCAAAGCAGTCAGCTGTATTTGGAAACCTGTTTGCCTAGTCTGGGAAGTGTCTATTGCCTTGCAGAGAGCTTCCGTGCCGAGAAGAGTCACACGCGTCGACATTTGAGCGAGTACACCCATCTGGAAGCCGAGATAGCCTTTATCACGTTTGAGGATATGCTGGCAGCGCTGGAGGATCTGGTAGGCCACCGTCTCAGCATCTGTCTCACGACTTTCTCTCCCCTCCCTTCCTTAGATCTGCAATACGCTGGAGCGCCTGATGGCCAATCCTGAGACTGCTGCACTGGTGCATCAGCTCAACCCCGACTTCCAGCTCCCGGAACGTCCCTTCATGCGCATGGACTACACGCAAGCCATCGAATGGCTCAACGAGCACAATGTCAAACACACCCTTCCCGACGGCACACAGCGTGCCTTCCAGTTCGGCGATGATATCCCCGAGTCTCCTGAACGCTTCATGACCGACACCATCAACCGCCCCATTATGCTCTGCCGTTTTCCTGCTGAAATCAAGAGCTTCTACATGAAGCGGTGTGCCGACGACCGTCGCGTCACCGAAAGCGTTGACGTGCTCATCCCCACTGTCGGCGAGATTGTCGGCGGCAGCATGAGGATTTCGGATCTTGAGGAGCTGATGCAGGGATTTGCTCGCGAGAACATCTCCGTCGACCCCTACTACTGGTACTCCGATCTGCGAAAGTACGGCAGCTGCGACCATGGCGGCTACGGTCTGGGCGTCGAGCGTTTCCTCGCCTGGCTTGTCGCTCGAAAGACGGTGCGTGAGTGCTGTCTGTATCCGCGCTTCCCCGGCAGGTGCTTGCCCTAGTCACTCGACGCACGTGCTTCTGGACCACGTATAAACAACTGTTTTCTCTCGTAGACAAACATCTAGTCGCAAGCATTGCCAGCTGGTGCATCCGTTTCCACACTCTTTCACCGCTTGTCTCTTCCTCACGACAGGTTGTTCTGCTGCCGCCGTCAGCATAGCGTTGTTGAACATTTTTTCATTTCGGGTCAGCCGCATTGCCTGCAGGTGGCGAGCAGTTTATTTCCATTTTTCCATTTTTCCATTTTTCCATTCTTCCATTTTTTGCAGTGCGCGTTTTGTGCGTCGTTTTTCTGCTGCTGCGATGCGTGTTATTTCTACGCTTGTGCTGCTGCAGCTGGTGGTGCTTGCCACCGCCACACGTAACGAACATGCGTCTGCTGCCATGCCAACCGCGCTTCACGACCAGGCCAGCGTTTCCACCGTGAGCAGTGACGCATACCTGCCAGCGAGCGGCAGCAGCATCCCGTCGCCACCCCGCCAGCTACCCCACCAGCACGCCACTGTTCTGTCGCAAGACAAAGCGGATGAGATATGCGGCCTTTTGCGAGATCATGCAGACCCCACCTTCTTGAACAACGACATTAAAACGCTTCTGCAGAGCGGGCTGCCTGACGGTGTGGTCCTCACAGGCACCACCATCCCCAACAAAAAAGGGTTTGCGGTGTGGCGCCCGTCCGTCGTCGCCGACCTGTCCAAAGAGGATTGGATAGGCAAGCACTCTACAGCCATGGGCCATCTCATATACCTTGCACGTCTCTCCGTTGATCGCGACTTCAGCGGAAACATCTATAGACCGCTCTCCGAGCCCCACTACAAACGAATGAACATCGCCACCACCATACTTCGATACTTGAAGCTGCCCCCGCTTGTGTGGGAGGAGGTGATGTATTTTATGCGCAGAAGATGCCAAGATTACTATCTGCACTACAAGAAGATGCATGGACGCGACTACTTCCCGGCTACCGGGTCGTTCACGTACAGTTCCGATCAGCAGCGGTTCTTCCAGCCTACCCACGCGTACACGCGTTTCATTTCCGACAATCCGAGAGACTACTCCGGCTCCCCTGCTTTCCTGGCGCTGGTGAACGACAATGTCTTTCCCCATCCCTCGCCCGATCATCTGGTCCAGTTGGGCGTCAAGTTTCTGCACGATCGAGAGGCTCCCAAGAGCGACCAACTGCTGCTGCTTATCAGGCTGCTGTTGCGAAGGGGAGCGGGGTCGTGGGAAGAGTCGGGAATCAACAGGGTTCCTTCTGCCAAAAAGTATGCCGCCGCTGCTGCCAGGCGTGAAGAAAAGCTGAAGACGCACGAGGCCTCTCAAGCAGCAACCAGCAAGCACAAGCAAGACAACAACGCTGTGCCGGCATCTTTCCGTCTGTCGCTGGCGTTGTTTGATGGTATATCAGACGCTGAACTCGATTCGCTATACACGATCGTCATGATACACACCATGAAGAACTTCATAGTGGCTGATGCTGTGATACTGGCGAAGCGTATGAACGATGCCGGCGACAGTCACTGGCAGCACCTCTTGCATCCTTCGGAAGAGGAGGTGAACGCATTCAAGGCGATGTACCCAGAAGTGCCCTTCGACACGTATCACAGCATAAACGACTTCCTCACACGGCTGCTGGTACCGAAAATCATGCAGTCGCATCAGTACCTCTTGTATCTAGTCAAGATGGATAGACTGCAGGACACGCAGTTGTCAAATGCAGTCAGTGCAGCGGCCATTCGGTCTACTTACATGAGAACTGTTTCGGGATGGATCGGCTACGCGAACACGATTCCGATACTGAAGAATTGTGTACCGTTTATCGAGGCAGCACGAAAAATAACCAAAGACGCTTATAGTATAGAAGCGAGAAGGTTGCTTTGACAGAGTGTGGTCGACTGCCGCTCGCCCCCTGTGTCTCCGTGTAAATCTATGTGATAGGCAGCAATGCCCATTGCATGTTCACGAAATAAAATGTTGCTGTTTTGTTATCCTGCCTCTGCCTGTGGCGTCCGCTCGTCTTTCCTTCTTCGTTTGCTTGTGGTGTTGTGTGTGGTGCGCTGCAGCCAGCTCCTGCAGCCCGTCCTCGAAGCGCGAGTCAAGACCGAAGTGGTCAAGCACAGGGCCTCACTGAAGCCTGCAAATACCAATCTTTCAGCGTGTGCACCGTTTTACCACAAAAAAGAGTACAAAGCAAATTTCTTTCCTCAGACGAGCTGTTGGCGTGAGTTGAGCGCGTGGTTTACCAGCGGCTGTGGACTTTTGTGCTTCCGCGAAAAAAGTATGGCTGCACTCGATGAGCCAACCGCGCCGTTTCACGCGCTTGCCATGGATCTGGCGGCTTCGCTTCGTCAGCTTCTCATAGAAACGGCTTCTCTAGAAAACATCTCTGCCGTGTTTGCGCCTCGTTTGCAGCGGGCACGAAGATCCATCAGCAGCTACGTGGATGGGCGAGGCAGCGACAATCCACCTGCTCCTGTATCTGCCACCCACGTGCTAGACGCTGTATCCGACTTGCTGCGATGTCCGACCACGACAGCTATTGTCGCCAGGCTTTTCCGGCCTCTACTTGTTGATCTTGCCAATCGCTGGCTACACACTGTCGCCCTGCATCGTCCATCGCACACACTCACTAGCGCCTTGCTTCTGCAGGAGGCAGAAAGCGTGGAGGAGACGGCAGAAGCGTGCAGCATACTTATTTGCACTGCGCCTCAACTGAAACCGTAAGCTCTCTCCCACCTCTCGTCGCTGTCTTAGTCGTATGCTCACCCGCACGCTCACCCACACGCTCACAGCATAGCACTGACCTACTTTTCGCATACTCCCTCGCTATTCTCTTTCATCCAGCATACTCCTGTAGAGCGATTACAGCAGACTGGAACGGTAAGCCGTGCAGTGCCCGTCTACCTCCTGCGTGACACTTCTCCCGCCGTGTGTAGCCGGATGTCGCAAGAGTGCAGCGCATCTTGAACGCATTGCTGAAACTCTTGCACATAGCGCACGCTGAATTCATCCACCTTTGGGACCATACTGCTTTGTACACGCTGCTCCAGCCAGGGGTGGAAGCGTCATTGCGGGAGACGGCTTTACTATGTCTGGCCGATGTGCTTCAGCTTTCAGGCAGCGAGCGCAAGCGCGTATGGAGCACGCAGCTCGGAAGCGACTACGCACCGTCAAAAGACCTTTGTCACGCACGTCTTTCTCGGTACGTATGCGTTGCTCTGTGCCACCTCTCTCTCCTCACATCCCCCGCATTGCCAACAGACTGCACCTGGAACGAGAAGACGCATGTGCGCGCGAAGCGCTTTTCAACCACCCACACACTCAGCTGTCGGTGCCGCTATTGAACGCTTCAGATCTTTCTCCTTGGACCGCGGACATTGCTGGTGTCCTGCTGCCCCGAAACGCAGCGGACCTATCCGCATGCAAGAAAAACGGACGGAAAACGGCCGAGTTTGTTATGACCACACGCACCAAGCAATTGTTGCACGACCTGGGACTGGCGATGTCCATGAAGCGACCGATTTTGATCTGTGGCGTTCCTGGTTCAGGCAAAACAGCGCTGATCGACGAACTCGCCCAAGTGATGCAGATACGAGGTAGAGAGCGAGCCGCGCATGACGTCCTCTTACCTTCACTACAGAGCAACTGCTACGAGTGCATATTGGCGATCAAATGGATCCCAAACTGCTGCTCGGCTCTTACGTGTCGCACGCTGGACCTGGACTGTTTAGATGGCAGCCGGGTGTGCTCACGATTGCCGTGCGCGATGGCCGGTGGATCGTGTTTGAGGATATCGACCTCGCGCCACCTGAAGTCATTTCCGTGATACTGCCCCTCCTTGAGACACGCACGCTGTTCATCTCGAGCAGAGGCGAACACTTAAAAGCACATCCCAACTTCCAGATATTCGGAACCTGCTCACCAACACGAAACGCACACTCTATTCTGAAAGACAGCTTGTGGACGCGTTTGGAAACACCCGCGTTCACTGAGCCAGAGTTGGTGACCATGATCAACAAGCTGATGCCTACGCTGTCAAAGATATGCGGCATCATCATCCGTGTGTATGGGGTTGCAAGGTATCAGTCAGCCAAGTATCGCTGCGCCGCTACTTCTCGCGAGATCTCGTGCAGAGATCTGTTCAAGTTCACGCAACGCATTCTCGCATCCCCCGGCGCCGAGTTTCACGAAGCAATGCAAAGCATCTCTCAACGGACGCTGGAAGCGATGTTTTGCGAAGCGATGGATGTATTCTTTAGCTACATTGCCGACAACGCCCAATTGCTGGACGCTGCCGGTGCGCTCGCTAAAACGCTTGAATTGCCGATAGAGTGGGCCAACTGGTTCGTCCAGCATCGATCCTCTCCATTCCAGCTGTCCACATCCATGGTGCAGTGTGGTCGTGTACAGCTGCAGCGGCACACTCTTGGCCAAGCGCTGCAGTCGTCGTTTGCAATGACCGGCTACACTGGCAACATGATCGAAAAGATCGCCATGAGTATGCATCTAAACGAGCCTGTGCTGCTGGTCGGCGAAACAGGCGTTGGAAAAACCACGGTAGTGCAGCACTTGGCCAATCTCGCTGGACAAAAGCTGTTCATTGTCAATCTTTCACAACAAACTGACTCCTCTGACCTGTTGGGCGGTCACCGACCGGTTAATATCCGCACACTCGCCATCCCGCTGAAAGAACGCTTCCACGATCTATTTGTCCGCTCATTCTCGCACAACCGCAACGAGAAGTTTCTTGAATCTGTGACAAAGACACTCGCCAAGAAGCAGTGGAAGCGCCTGTCGCAGTTGATGACCGAAGCTGCCAAACAGGCGCAGCAGCGACTCACTCAGCCAGCGTCTGACACAACAGAGCGACAGACGAAGAAGCAGCGGCGTGATCCACACCAGCTGATCCAAGAGTGGATTGCACTTGAGTCGGACCTGAATGATTTCGCTCACATACAAACAATGCCTACCGCTGGCATGATTTTCCATTTCGTCGAAGGCAATCTGGTGAAAGCCATCAGAAACGGCTACTGGATCCTGCTGGATGAGATCAATCTCGCGAGCAGCGAAATGCTCGAATCAATTTCTGAGCTTCTCGACAGCAGCCACGGCTCACTCATGCTTCTAGAGAAGGGCGACTTCTCGCCTGTGCCACGACACCCCAATTTCCGATTACTAGCGTGCATGAATCCGGCAACAGACGTGGGCAAGAAGAATCTGCCGGTCGGCCTTCGTGCGCGATTCACTGAATTTTACGTGGAGTCACCGGAAAAGCGATTGGATGACCTCGTGCAAATCGTCAAACAGTATCTGCAGCATGGCGTGGGAGACGCGAAGGTTGTGGTGGATGTTGCAGAGCTGTATGTCAAACTGAAGGGCATGGCTGACACCAACGCGCTTGCGGATGGAGCAGAGCAACGCGTGCACTACAGCTTGCGTACATTGACACGCGCGTTGACGTATGCCGATGAATTCGCCTCGCATTACGGATTACGCCGAGCGCTTTACGAAGGCTTTTGCCTAACATTCGCCACCCAGCTTGGCACTGGCAGCAGTCTTATGGTGAACACGTTGATCCAGAACACCATTCTATCGACGCAACAAATTTCAGCCCGTAGCGAAAAACAGTTGACAAAGAATGCCCCCGAGGGTGCTGCGATATTTGGTCATTTCTGGGTTCGTATGGGTCAGGTGCCGGTTGAGCCGACAGACTATTACATCCTCACACCCTCCGTCGAACAGAACGTCGCGCGATTAGCGAGAACAATCATGAGTGGCCGCTTCCCAGTGCTCATTCAAGGTCCAACATCCGCTGGCAAAACCAGCATGATCGAATACATTGCCAAGCGGACTGGCAATGTGCTTGTGCGCATCAATAATCACGAGCACACAGATCTCCAAGAGTACCTCGGCACCTACGTTTCCAAAGGCGGCGACCTTGTTTTCCAAGAAGGCGCACTCGTTGAAGCAGTGCGCAATGGCTATTGGGTTGTGCTGGACGAGCTGAATTTGGCGCCCACAGACGTTTTGGAAGCATTGAATCGCCTGCTGGATGACAACCGCGAACTTTACATCCCCGAGACGCAGGACATCGTGCGTCCTCACCCCAACTTTATGCTATTTGCCACGCAGAATCCAGCTGGTCGGTATGGAGGCCGTAAGGTGCTATCCCGCGCGTTTCAAAATCGTTTTCTGGAGCTACATTTCGACGAGATCCCACGGCTGGAGCTGGCAAACATTCTGTCCACGCGCAGCAAAATCGCGCCATCATACGCCACCAAAGTGGTGCAAGTGTTTGGCGAGCTTCAGGAGATGCGGAGTAAATCGCATATCTTCGATGGCAAGGAAGGCTACATCACCCTGCGTGATCTCTTTCGATGGGCATGCAGGCGTGCGGACGACGTTCAAGCGCTCGCGGAAAACGGATACATGCTACTTGCAGAACGTGTGCGAGACGCACAGGAAAAAGACCAAATCACCGAAATTCTGCAAAGAACGTTTCGTGTTGAACTTCGTCCGCACAAGCTGTATGCCCTGCGCGACCAATCGTCAGTCTCCGCATCCCAACTTCCTGCCGGACTGTCTTGGACACACTCGCTGAAACGGCTGATGACACTATGCCAAAGATGTGTTGACAACAACGAGCCTATTCTGCTGGTGGGCGAAACAGGCGGTGGAAAAACGACGGTTTGCGAGCTGATAGCAAGCATGAATGGAAAGGATCTCATCTCACTGAACTGTCACCAAAACACAGAGACATCTGATATCCTGGGCAGTCAGCGCCCCTGTCGACGTGCAGCTGCGGCGGCCGACGAAGCAGAGGGGCCAGACGCTGTTTCGGATCCCAGTGCACGAGCGAATCTGTTCGAATGGTGCGATGGTCCGCTGATTCGTGCCATGAAGACAGGAAGCCACATCCTTTTAGATGAGATTTCGTTAGCAGAGGATTCTGTGATTGAACGCCTAAACAGCGTGCTGGAACCAGAAGGAGAAATCGTGCTTGCCGAGAAAGGGAGTGAGCAAGTGGAGCACATCCGTGCCTCGTCGGGGTTCCAGATTGTTGCGACCATGAACCCGGGCGGAGATTTCGGAAAGAAAGAGCTATCCCCCGCGCTCAGAAATCGCTTTACTGAGATTTGGGTACCAAACACGCTGGAAGATGATGACCTGCAGCTTATGATCCGAAACAAGCTGTCTGAAGACCTTCACGACCACCACATCCAAATGATGATCTCTTTTCTACGGTGGTTGGAGGCAAGGGTGAGCGGCACGAAACTGGTGTTCAGTCTGCGAGACGTTGTGGCCTGGGCCGATTTCATGAATGTATGCGTGAAGGACCTGCCGGCGAATGCAGTGCTTGTGCATGGCGCTCACATGGTGTTCATCGACGGCATTGCGTCTGCCGCGTCGTTCGCTTCCTCCCTTTCCCCGGCCGCCATTGCAGTATTGGCCAAAGACGCTGCGTCCCACTTGTGCTCTCTGGTCGGCGGAAGTGTTGACACGGATGTCGGCGAGGTTGTTGCTGAGCATACGCGATTTGGTATTCGACCGTTCTTCATCCACTGTCACGCCAACGTCGCTTCCCCGCAGAGCCTCTTTCATTTCGAGGCGTTGAGCACGCGTCTGAATGTCCTGCGTATTCTTCGCGCGTTGCAAATCCGAAAGCCTATTCTACTAGAAGGTGACCCCGGCGTCGGCAAGACAAGTCTGGTGTGCGCACTTGCAGCCATGTCCGGACGACAGGTTGTCCGGATCAACCTTTCTGAGCAAACGGATCTGTCTGACCTCTTCGGATCCGATTTGCCAGACGAGGATGGTGCGGGAGGACAATTTGCGTGGCGAGACGCGCCATTCCTACAGGCGTTGAAAAATGGACACTGGATTCTGCTGGATGAGCTCAACCTTGCGTCGCAATCCGTGTTGGAGGGACTGAACTCGTGTCTTGACTACCGTGGAAAGATCTATGTGCCAGAATTAAACATGACCTTCGAGTGCTCCACGAATATTGCAATCTTCGCAACCCAGAATCCTATGGGGCAAGGCGGAGGTCGAAAGGGATTGCCAAAATCGTTTGTCAACCGATTCACGTCAGTTTACATGGAAAAGCTGTCACCGGACGACCTGGAACTGATATCTGCGAAAGTGTTTGCCAGTATTCCACGCGGGGAAATCGCAAAAATAACCCGTTTCATCACTCAGCTTCACGACACGGTCAATGTAAAAGGCGTTTTTGGCCGCGACGGCAGCCCTTGGGAGTTTAATCTGCGCGACAGCTTTCGATGGCTGCAATTGCAGCAGACGCTACCGTCGACGCGAATGGGCGAGCATGACCATGCAATCGACACACTGTTCAAAAGCAGAATGCGAACGCTGCGTGACAGCAATGCGCTACTCCAACTTGTGAAGAGTGTGTTCGACGAGTACGACACTGACTACCGACCAACGTATAGTATTGGACTGGACTACGTGCGCATTGGAAGAGCAACTATCTCGCGCAGCACGAGCGTGTATGTACCCGACCTCGACGAGGCGGATCAGGTGTTATTGCACAGCAATTTGTCGCAGCTAGAAGTGCTGATAACCTGTGTCAATCACAATTGGATGCCCATCCTTGTTGGTCCAGCGTACGCGGGCAAAACATCGGTGGTCCGACTACTGGCTAAACTGACCGGCCAGCAGCTACTCGAATTCACTATGAATAGCAGCATTGACACGCTGGAATTGCTGGGCGGTTTCGAACAGTACGAGCTCACAAAGCATCGGGAAGAAATCATTCAAAGTCTGTCCAACCATGTTTACTACATGGAGCGGACATTCTTGTGCAAACACGCTTTGGACAAACTAGCGCTTTTGCCAAAGGTCCACACGCTCGTTGCGAACATCCGCCAAGACACATCATTGTCTACGTTCCTTCATAGCGCCGAGGAGATTCTCGGCTGCATTCAATTGCTGACAGAGACTGGAGCCGAAGCCGAAGCCGAAGCCGAAGCCGACTTTCAAACGAAGAACCGTGTGCGACTGGAAAAGTTGAGAAAGATGGAAAGCATGGACACAATTGGTCGCTTCGAATGGATCGACGGCATGCTGGTGAAAGCGGTGGAGACAGGCCGCTGGCTGTTGATCGACAATGCTAATCTGTGCAATCCGTCTGTGCTTGATCGGCTGAACTCTTTGTTTGAACACGAGGGAACACTGTTGTTAAACGAGTGTGCTTCCGCCGATGGAAGTCCGCGAGAGATTCGCCGGCATCCGAACTTCCGTGTATTCTTGACAATGGACCCGTGCCACGGCGAGCTGTCACGAGCAATGCGCAATCGTGGAGTAGAGATTGGAATTGTTCAGTCATGGCAAGTGTCAGAGTTTGACCGAACAGTCTTGGCTGGCTATAGCGGCATATCAACGATCCTGGACGAACATCCGTCACAAACCGCCATGCAGTCGCTGTTGGTTTCGCAACGCTCGCTGGAGCAGCTACAACGCGGGGAACACGTCGTGCTCAAACCAAACGCTGGTGCTCTTGCTGAGATATGGACACAATGCATGTCGTCCACTTCGCTCCATGTGCAGCCCGACATTGTCAAGCACATGATGCTCATCGAGTACGCGAGAAAGATGGAAGGCACATTTGCTGATGTAGCGGATGTGTACACGGCAGTTGCTTGCTTCCTTTGCTGTGAGCACACGTGGCTTTGTTTACACCTGTTCGACTCGCTAAACGTGTCGCCCTATTTACGAGACCGGATGAAGCAAGCGTACTTGCGTTTTGTGCAGTACCGCCAAACACGTCAACACAATCTTTTGTCTCAGACAACGCGTCCTCATGATAAGGCTGTGGAGTGGCGCATCAGTGAGGTAAACTGCTTACGCTGTACATGATGCTTATGCCAATCTGTAGCTTGCATGCACAACAGATGACTTGGTGAGCCTTCATGCATTCGTTCAGGACAAAAGCGATTTGGCAACTTTCTCAATAAGAATGAATGTCGACGTTGCGTGCCTAGTCTCGGAGCTTATCATCGCTCAACTGCGTGACGATGTAACGCTACATTGCCGTGACGCAGGTTTCGCATGTGCAATGACATTAGCACGACAATCCTA
This sequence comes from Cochlonema odontosperma, assembly GCA_004114315.1. NCBI lineage: Eukaryota > Fungi > Zoopagomycota > Zoopagomycetes > Zoopagales > Cochlonemataceae > Cochlonema > Cochlonema odontosperma. Next base: position 25,387 of record QZWT01000077.1, on the reverse strand, counting down.
TGCCTACTCACAAAAACTCTTATCCGCCAAACAGCTTGGACATCCTTCGCTTCTACTATTGATCAAGGCATATTCCACTATCCTTGATATCCTGGAAGCCTGTGTGAGTAAGCTAGCGGCTAGCGATGACGAGCTGGTAAGGTTACCACGTATGCTCACGCTAATTTGGGTGCTATTGCAGCTGTGCTCGAAATTCCACCAACTGTTGACTGCCACTCGTTTCTTCTGGAAAACAGCATGCTCTACGACACCCGATATCAGCGAGTGCTGTGCTCGTTGGAAGGGGGTGGTGTCTCTTGTTGCAGAATGGGCGGATCTGTGCTGTCCCACCGCACACCAGCATACCATCATCAGTTCTTATAGCGCGTCACTGCAAACCGAGCATGGCTTGATGATGGATACGATGTGGCGAGCTTTGCGTCCTCTGACTGTACATACAATGGAGCACCTGGAATTGGAATCTCGATTGATCACCATCTACGATCAAGTTGTAGTAGAAAGTCAGATTTTTCGTGGGGTTGAGTGGTTGACAGCGATTTAGATCGGGTAGTGTCAGCGGATGTCAGACAAATGTTCACAGAGATCCTGGTGGCCCTGTCGCTGCTGGAAAGGGGAGATGCGTGTCTGAACGACGAGGCAATTCAGCTCATGGAAGACAGGCTTCAGGTAAGATCAATTTGATGCATGCTTTTCTAGAACACCTTGTGCAGACATCTTCGGCACCCACTCCGCTTCTCTATTACCTGACGCAAATGCGAGACTACGCCGGACTGATGTACCAAAGCAATCAGGCTCTGAAATGGATCACTGGTCATCAGAGCACAACGGCAAGATATGCAGAATCGCAAGACACTGATGCTCTTCCAGAACACTGGGCCATCCTATTCGTGTGTTAACATGCTTGTTCACCAAACCTCAGTTCATCCGATTCATATCGCGCCGCTGCAGCGCTTGGTACATGCGCGAGAATCAGAAACAGGTAGCACTTGATGAGTGTAGAAGATGCTGACGGTCCAAAGTCTTCAAGAAAGGGTGGTCCAGGATTGTACTGGAGTGGCAGCAATCTTGGTTCACATCCATGTGGACACTTTTGGGCAACTTTACTGCGTCGTCTTTCGAGAAGGACAGTGTGCCATTATGGTGTACAGACGATATTCTGTGCTGGAGTTGCGAGCACACTAGGTTCGCACACCACCCGCGAGTTCCAGCTGATAAGGCTTAGCATGTGGAAAAAGCGGCTGCCTTTGTCGGATTACCACCAGCTTGCTGCAACTGTCCAGGAGCTACGAGTCGAGTTCTACAGACCTGTAGAGTTCAGACAGAGCCATATGACCAATGTTCATACACTGTTGGTCTATGTGTCGCAGGTATACACGTGTGAGCAGCAGTAATCACTGACCACTGTATCTTAGGTGTTGGCATGTGTATCGCCCAGTGTGAGCCTACCTTCTGCCGGTCCGTCTTGGATGCAGGATGCAGTCAACATGATTCAACATGCACTGATCGAATTGCAGCAAACACTGTCACCGGCTAGTGCTATATGGAACGCTTATCTTCAACCAGCTAGCCAGGCTTTCGAGCGTGCTCACATGGACGGTTTTTCGGATCCGATTGCGCTCGCTGAATGCTGGACACTTTTTGGTCTCGCTTTTTTGAGCCTTTACATTCCGGATTACGCAATGGATCCCGCCGCAGAGTGGGCACTGAAAACGCAAGACATCAACGAGCAGATGGGGCGCACTCTGAAATCTCTGTTGACATTCACCGATTTAACATTGCTGCTCACCGGAAAGTCTCGCGGAGATAGCATCTGCCGCCTCGAGCTGGAACTCAAGGAGCTAGAGCATGCTTCCGTGCATCTAGGAGAAAACCTTGTTGTACGACCTGCAAAGCCGCGAATCTTGGATCTTTTCCAGGATCTCAGTGAGTTTCAACAGAACATACTAAGACCGGATTATCTCCACACACTACTCGCTGAGATCAGAAGGAACCCGGTTGCCGCGATTGCCGGCGAGTGCATTTTCCAAGAGAATACACAGCACTTCCTGGACCGAATGCAGAGAAACTTCCCTGAGTATCGAGACCTGCTGGGGCCGTTGTACACCTTTGTCCACGGTGTTCGTTATGGTGTCCGCTCTATGCTTTACGACTCGCAACGTGTGCAGTCAGCGGACGATTTCGTCAACAAAACTGTTATATTGCTGCGGCCTGCATCCACGATATCGTTGCCAAGCACAGAGGATGCCACTACAATGTGCCATCAAATCATGGCGACACAAACGGAAGCGGTTGCTGTGGAGTATCTGCGTATTCTTGCGTTAAAGCTAATTTTGCACTATCATGCCACTAAAGCGCTTGACGCATCGAGCCATGCGTTGGTGAATCTAGTGTTTATGGAAGCATCCTCTCTTTGGACCTCTCTCGACCAGCGCATCACGGAGGAAGAGCGAGCGGAGGCAAGCTTGTACCGTGACCGGACTTCTGACCGACCCGACACGGAGCTGGACGAAGAGGAGATGCATAGGCTATTTCCGGACTACGACGGCGAATGGGATGTGCAAGAAGCTGCAGTCACCGTTAAATCAATGCGCTTGTATCAAGAAGAAGTGGAGGCACTGGCGAAACTTCATCCCCTGCTATTTGCCCCTCCTGGCCCATCGAGCGAGCTTTTTGACGAGCAAGCTGTCGCATCGCTAGAACTGGTGTTCAAGTTGCGAACAACCGCAATAGCAGTTGACAGTGCGCGTCCGTATCTCGGACACGTTCACGCGTTGAATAATCTTCGACTTGCTGGTGCTCAGTCTTCCAGCAGTATACATGGCGTGAAATCTTACAACTTCTATCGAGACTCGAATGTGCCAGAAGTATTGCGAACCCTGCCGGTGCTGCTTGCGTTCGGCGAAAGAGTGAAGCTGCTGCTAAGCGAGTGGGAAGAGCACGGTGTTCTTTGCAACATACTGGAGAGCATTCAGAAGTCGCGTTCCATCGACGTATTCGCTCCCGTTGCCAAGGTTCTATCTGCACTGGAAAAGTTGCTTGAGGTCGCAGATGAATGGGAAACGTATGCTTCTCGAGAGGCCTCCCTGCGCAACGAAATCAGCATGGTGACTTCTCTTGTTGTGCGATGGCGCGAGCTAGAGCTGCACAACTGGCGCGACCTTATGCAGCGGGAAAGAGACGACTACGCGGGCATCTGCCGTCAGCGTTGGTTCTTCTACATTTATCGATCGCTATTCGATATTCTCGACAACGCCACCACCATAGCAGACGTCGAGTCCACAATGACAACATTAGCTGAAACGCTTGCGGCATTCATGCAAACCGCAACTATCGGTGACTTCAGCACACGCATCAACATGCTCTCTGATTTCGACAAGCACTTGTGCTCCATCACGCAGTTCGACGGCGCGGCAGCAGTTGCTGTTGCCACGAAGGCGCGCGACGTTGTCTGGAATGTATGTGGGTACTACAGCCAATTTACCGGTGAGCTGGACACGGTTGCCAGTACATCGCTTAAGCCGATCGAAAAGGACATCGTCGATTTTGTCAAGATCGCCAGCTGGAAGGATGTCAACGTCGCGTCGCTGAGACAGAGTGCAAAAAAGACGCACCGACAACTGGCAAAATGCATGCGCAAGCTGAAACTTCTGCTGCAACAACCAATTGCTCCGGTGCTCACTACGATTCAAACGAAAGTTACTCGGACTGCCGGAAAACTCACTGTAGCGTCTGATCTGTTAGGCACTGCTGGCAGGGAATCAGCAGACACGACAACGTGGTCATCACACGCAGCACTATCGTTCACCACTGAATCCGACGTGCATACCCTTACCGCTCAACAACGGGATCGTTTGTTACGCATGCCTCAGCTTGTCACGCGGTTTGCGAAGTTGACATTCGATGCGTCAGACTCTATCTGCCAATGCTTGTCTTCTTACTTCTTGGAGGAGCTGCTCAACGACATGCGATCATCGATCGGTAGTTTCCAACTTGAGGCGACCACGAAGGATAGCAGTCAAACTCGCAATCTTAGACAAGTGCGACGCAAGCAGCTCGTTGACTTTCTGCGCCAACTTAGAGCACTAGGGCTTCGATCCCGAATTCAAGTGTCGACCAGCGTGCTGAACCAGATCGACAGTGTTATGCGCGAGCCTGCATTCACACCTCCACCGGTGTCGAAAGCCACGACAACGAGCACGAGCATGTTGAATAACCGCTATTTCAATTTGCTATGCGGCCTGCAAGGGCTACTGCAAACCACGTCGAAGACCTCTCCTGATATCTCTTTGGCGGAAATGCAGTCATGTGTCAGCTTTGTGATCGATCTTTTCATGCAGCTCTCCGAGGACCGCGGCGTCATCAACACCTTTGGAAAATCTTTGGCAGAGGCTCGAAGCTATAGCAACCTTTTCCGTCAACTTGCAGATATCTCTGCGAAGTCCAGCGATCCATTTGTATTCTGCCCCACGTCTCGCTTCAACGCGTTGCAACAGATGTGCGATCGAGCTCGGTTGACGCTCATTGAAGCGACTCAGTTGGCGAGATTCGACGAAGCGCTCAAGGAAATCTGCTTCCAAAAACAGTGGATTGCGGTTTTTGCTGATTTGCAGCGACTATGCAACGACGCCGACGCACTGCTTGTACAGCTGAGGCAAACCTATGTTCCCAAATTTCCTGGACTCTTCGTCAGTGAGAGTAGCTACCAGCAACTCGACCAGCTGGAGACTCGCCTCGATCTTATCAGCAGCACAGTACGTCGTTTGAGCGTGGACGCCTCTGGAAGCACCACCTTGCATGTGCTCGCACAAGCTCTCGATGTGACTCTCGATGCAGTGAAGTTCAGCGCGGACGACACGCTTAGCGGCAGCGATCCCACTGCTGTTGTTGCTGATACTAACGACAGTACATCATCTCTCGATATGCAGCTGCTAGCGGATACAGTGGATCGCTTTTTGCTAACGACACAAAAGCTAACGACTATTGCTGAGGCGTTTGCGGTAAAGCTGGTCTCGCCTGCAGAAAGCCAAGAGCTGCCCTCGCTATACTTTGCACAGATGAAAATGCTGAAAGCGGAAATCCGCAAGTTCATCGATGCCCGTTCAATCATGCAAAACTTGCGCTCTGCACTGCACATGTATGGTCCGAAAGCAGGCGCCCGTTTGGCTGAGCGAGTGGAATCTCTTCTTCAACCGTCTGCATTCGTGCACACCTACTATCAGTGTTTGCAGTCTTTGTATGATGCATGGCTTGTGCACCATCAGACACTGATAGAATTCGCTATTCGACTGTGTGAAGCGATGAAAAAACTGCTTGTTGAAGGGCTTTGCTTGCCTGCTGAAGCAGATGAAAAGGACAAAGAAGGCGGAGAAGAATCGATGACCGATGGTGTGGGAATTGCCGATGGCCAAGGCCAGGAGAGTACAGACGCGGAGAAAGAAGATTTCGACGACCTTGCGGGCAACGAGGATGACAAGCAGCAGCCTGACGAGAGCAACAACGATAAATCGAAAGATGTGGAGGTGGATGGGAATTTCGAATGCGACACTGAAGAGGGAGTGGAGCGTGAGGAAGACAATGACAAAGAGGACAAAGAGGAAGAGGAAGAGCTAGACGATGAAATGGGAGACGTGGATGGAGATGAGGTGGATGTCGACGAGAAGTTGTGGCAAGGCGGAGCGGAGGATGAGAAGAATCAGTCGAACGAAGTGGCGCAAAACGGAGCGCAACAGGACGAGACTGAAATGGCGAGTGGGCCAGCAGGTGCAGATTTGCCAGAGTCCAAAGAAGCCGAGCCTCAAAATGATACGTCTGATGCAGAAGGAAAGGAAGAGGAGGGAGAGGGAGAGGGAGAGGAGATGGAGGAAATTGAGGAGGAAGGCGAGTCAAAGTTCGCGCCACAAGAGGATATCGCCAACGTGGAAGAAGGCGATGCGCTTGAGCTCCCAGACGACATGAACTTGGACGGGATGGATGAAGCAAACGACCTCGAAGACGACACCGAGGACCCGAACGAGATGCCGCCAGATACTGGTGTAGAAACGCAGATCCAGGGCGATGACAGTGACGCAGTTGACAACGAGAACAAGGAAGCCACTGATAATAACGAAGTCGAAAATGAGGAGTTTGTGCCGCCAGAACAATCAGGCAACGGTAATGACCATGCAAAATGGCTGTTGACTTTAAGTAGAAGAGTCTGAAGCGAATGCCAATGCTGAGGCAAATAGCGAGGTTGGTCCTTCTGGTGCGGGTGGTACGGACAGACAAAAGGGAGAGTCCGCGCCTGAAGACGCAAATCCAAACAAACGCGAGACTGATTGTGAGGAAAACGAGCTGACCAAAGATGAGGAGCAGTCTGAGCAAGAGAAAAGTGAGCAGATGAAAGAGGGCCAGGAAGAAGGCAAAGAAGGTGATGCGGAGCATGGTGTTGGTGCGAATGCGAACGAATCGCAAGCGGCAGACACAGGTAACGACAATCGAGACCTTGCACAAATGGTGTCATCCTGGAAGCGCCAAATCCGCGCTTTCGAAGATATGACCGCGGAATCGTCGAAAGTTGTGGAGGAGTGTGACAACGAAGACCAAGAGATGGAGTTCGTGCAGGAAGGGGAAGAGGCGTCGACAGCAGCGCTGGGCGTGGCAAACGAAGAACAGCTGGAGAAGTCAGAGCAATTTGCTGATATGTCTGAAGTGGAAAAAGTACCCGAACCAATGTCAACTGAGCCGTTGGAACGATTGTCTGGTGCGAACACAGCCTTGACGGGTGACACCGATCATGACATGGAAGGGACGGAACGAGCGCCAGCAGAGCTATTTCATCAATCGGCACAATACGCCGACACGTCCGCTGACGTCACAGAAGCCGTGATGCAAGACACGCTTCAACTTCGTCCGTGTGCAGAAAACCCACCAGCCACGACAGACAGTCACGCTGTATGGCTTGGATACGTCAACACAACCATGACTCTGGCGACTTTCCTGTGCGAGCAATTGCGGCTGATCTTGGAGCCGACCATGGCCAGTCGGCTGAAAGGCGACTATCGAACGGGCAAACGTCTCAACATGAAGAAAGTGATTCCGTACATCGCCAGCGACTTTAAGAAAGACAAAATCTGGCTACGTCGCACCAAACCCAGCAAACGCACGTATCAAGTGGTGGTTGCGTTGGACGATTCGAAGTCGATGTCGGAGTCAAGACTATCTACCTTGGCGATGCAGTCGGTGGCGTTGCTAGCATCCGCACTCGGAAAACTGGAAGTGGGTGAATTCGGCATCATTGGCTTTGGTCAGCACACTGAGCTCGTGCACCCGCTGGGACGTCCGTTTACAACGGACACCGGTGCACACGTTGTAGAGAAGTTCACCTTTCGACAGGAGAAAACAGACGTGGCGGCATTGATGCAAAATTCGCTGCACATTCTCGAACAAGCACGACAGCAAAGCCGGAACAGCGAAGACGTTTGGCAATTGCAGCTCATTGTATCCGACGGCATCTGTGAGAACCACGCGCAGCTACGGGCGCATTGTCGGCGCGCGCTTGAAAAACGAGTGGTTATGGTGTTTATTGTGCTGGACGACAAGCCTGCGACGCAATCCATCCTCGCCACAAGCAGTGTGACCTACTCGATGGAAAACGGGCAGATGAAATTGCAGATGAAAAAGTACATGGACACATTCCCCTTCGACTACTATATTATACTACGTGATGTACAACAACTGCCTGCCGTCTTGGTAGAGGCGCTGCGACAATTTTTTAGCACAATCAATCAATAAACTGTTGATGATTGCAATCTTTTTCTGATGTTCGCATGGAGTTGCAGCGTGGCGTTGTCAACTGTTGCCCCAATCCCTGCATGGCGCTCATTGCTCGTTGCACAGCTCTAGCACCATGGTGTACAGAGCGCAGAAACTCAGTGGTAAGATGCCAATACAACATTTATCAAGGGAAATCTAGTTCTGGGATTGAACGTATTCTAATGCACGTCGTTTCACCTCCTCTACACCTTCCTCGCTTCCGTGTGTTTTCTCCCATAAGAGCCATTTCTTGAGGAAGAACTTCATCTTCTTGGATGAGAGCTTCAGCGAGGCAACACGCTGGAAAAGCCGTCTGCCCATGTTAGTCTGACAGGCTGTGAACGCTGGATGTGTAGCCTACCGAATTGTATCCGAGTCGTTGAGAGCAATCTCGCGGTCCAGGTAAACGGACCACAGATCAAGCCGCTTGGGATAGCTACTCATGATTCCTTCGAAAATGGTGCGCCCTCGCTCGGGCTCGCCAAAGCGAAACTCTAGTTGAGCAAACTTGGAAATGGTTTTGATGTGTTTTCGCTTAGGTAGCGACTTCAGTGAGAGCTGCTGCAGCTCTCGGGCTCGCTGAGCATTATTCGATCGCAGGCAGAATTGCGCGTACAGCCACCATACTTTGCAGCTTCCATTGAACCGCTTTGTGGCAGCTTTGTATGTGTTTTCTGCCTCCTGGAGTGTGGGTGAGCGAGAGTAGAGGGGGAAGAGGAAGAGGAGGAGGCGAGCGTACCGTAAGCCGCTGCTCGCGTTCGTAGATGCGTGCCATTTGAAGATAAATCTTCTTAGGCTCACAAAGTTGCAGCGCGCGCTTAAATGTCTCTTCGGTCGTATCCGCACTGCCGTATTTAACTTCCAGGTTCAGCATCGCGGTCCACATGTTGAACCGCTCTTGTTCATCTCGAAAGTTGATGGTCTTCAATGCCCGTTCGGCCACCTCGCGTGCTTTCGTAACCTCACTGAGCTGCAACTGATACGCCATATAATTAATCCATAGAAAAGACGAGTTTGGAGATCCAAGCAGAAGGCGTTCAAAGTCGGCGTTGCTTTGAGGAGCGCCCGTGTTGTTTACAGCAAGAGCCGCTTTGTGCTGAACATTCTGAGCATTGGTTTTTGCAGATTGCTTTTTGCTGGGAGAAGCGTCAGCATTCGACGCTTTCATGGGCACGTCGCCGTCGTCGTCGTCATCATCATCATCATCTGATCCGTGGATGCTTTCTTGTAGCAATACTTTTAGCAGATCAGGCACATCCACAGCGGCGGTTTGCTCTTCTGCTTCCACCTCTTCGTCAGACTGCATCAGTGTGTCAGTGACGGAACAGCATGCGCAATCGAACTCACCTCTTGATCGTCAGCAGCACACTCATCGAGCATGGACAAATCGCCGCATGCATCTTTCATGACCACATCTGACGTGTCTGACGCATCATCGTCCTCATCGGCAAAATAGGAAGCTTTTAGGCCAAGAGAAATCTTCCGACTTTCCATGTCAATCCCGCAAATATGTGTGCGAACTCGGTCTCCCACAGAGAAAACGCCTGCCAGATCTTTAATTTCGTGGTCAGCAATCTAGCATACGCGTGAATATAAACGCACTTATTCATAACAGCTGACCTCGGAGGTATGGCACAAGCCAGTTAAGCGCGAGCCCTCGATGGTGACGAAAAGGCCATAGCGTTCAATACGCTTTACGACGCCATTCACATTCATCCCCACGGCAAGATCGTTTAGAGCAACACTATCGTTTCCGCCTTTGGATGTTTGCCGCAGTGACATTTCCACGAGCTTTGCATCCGTATCCAGGCTATATTGCGATAAATGCATGCATCATTTGCACACACACTTACTGAATGATTTTGCCCTTCACCAGCTGGCCAACACGAACCACCGATTTCCAATCTTCAACGAAGCTGTCCGTCAAATTTGTGATCTTGATCAACGAGAAGATGTGACGACTCAAGCTCACAAAGCAGCCTTTTCGGTCGACGATGTTTTTCACGTAGCCTCTGATCACCATTCCATTGCTAAGGTCATCGAAATCCGAAATTTCCTGATCAGCAGCTGCTGTTGGGAGTGATTCGGACTTTGCGGCAACTCTTGATGGCCGGCAGGACAGATCCACCGATTTCTTCTGCACATCGACAGCGAGAACATAGCATTGGATGGTGTCTCCTTTGTTGAAGCCCTCTGTCGGCTGCTCAGAGTATTCGTCCGCAATGTCGGTAAGATACACTCTTCCCATGACGCTTGGGCCAATTTCGACGAACAGACCAGCGGTCGGATCAATCTTGGAGACAAGTCCATGCAGGATGCTGCCAATCGTCACGTCGTCAATTGTGAGAATGCAGGACTCGCCGCTGGAAGCGGTGGACAGATCGAGATGATGCGATTTAAGATCAGCGTGGATGAATCTGCAGTCGATAGCGGCACCTTTGGTTAAGCGTGTTTTTGTGTTCTCGTTGCACAAGTGGATCTTGTTGACGAAGCCCATGTCTGTCGGGGACACTTCAACGAACACTCCGCGAGGGACTGTTTTGTTAATGAAGCCGAGAATCGATTGCCCACGAGTGAACTGCCATACGTCTTGTTTCACGGGCACCTGGCCCGGTCTGGCGATTTCACTTGGTTTCAGGGACAGCTCGACCGCCATGTTGTTCGTGACGGAGTGGGTGATGGGTAGGAAACGATGATCACGGATGTCATGCCAGCCAAGCACCTTTGCGTCCACCACCTGGCCTACTTGGAAGTCCTTCAGTGGCTCTCGCTGGTTCTTTATGTCGGCCATGGAATCGTATATCTGGGTAATGTGCACACGGCCTTTCACGTTCGCGGCCATCTCCATGTTAATCTGCATGCCCTTGATCGACTTAATGCGGGCTTTCGTGACTCTTCCAATTGTCCAGTCCTCGCACGCTGAAATGGTCGTGTCAATCGGACACTGCACCGACACACTGGCTCGACCTTCATGCTTATGCACTTTCTCGGAAATGCTCATCTGCACCAGATAGCGGCCGCTCGCGTGACACGCCACTGGAACAACGCTGACCGTCTGATTTATGCGATACCGCTGGAATGGGTTGCGGCGATGGTTGATGTCTTTGCTCAATGCATTTGCAAGTGTGCCGTCAAGCGAGGGGAGCTGAACAACAACGTAGTCTTCCTTCACCAGCAGGATAATAGCATCGATCGGCGACTTCGCGTCACACGCTGCTTGGAACTGCTTTTTGCTCACTGACTTGATCTTCGCGAACAGCTGCGTCCTCAGTGTGACATCCACAATGTTTTTAACGCTGTCCACATCGATCACCAAGCCTTTCACATGTTCACCCGGCGCATAGGACTTCCCGTCCGTATGGTCCTTGAGCACAAATCCGGACACATCGTTGGCACTCGTAACCGACAGCCCGAAAGTGTTTGTCTTTGTAACTGTGAAATCGTTCAACGTTCCGATTAAATTGTGTTTGTTTGCCGTCGGTTCGATAGCGTCAAAGCACGACGTGAGAAACGTTTGCTCAAACGCATGCATTGCCGGTTGGTCGGTCACTTTCAGCGACACCTCCAGCCGATGCAAGTTCTTGTCCACGCTCAGCACACGACAGACAACGCTCTGGTGCTGCTGAAAGTGCTCGCTGGGCGAAGTGATAAACTGATCACTCAAATTATGCTTCAGCGCGAGGCCGCTCAAATCACCAAGAAACGCGATGAAGACTCCAAACTCGGTGACATTTGAAACGTAGCCCGGGATTAATGTGTCACACGTGATGTCATCCAGGCTTTCGGGAAGCAGCTTGGCTTTAGCGGCGTCTATCAGCAACCGTTTCTGTGTCAAGCGTATTGGTGTGGATTTGGTCGCTTTCTTGAGGACTAGCAGATCATCGAGGATATCTCCGACTTTCAAGGAAGCTGCGATTCGCGACACCAAATCGCCCGCATGGTCTGACAGATGCTCATGTGGCAAAGTGCAAATGCATCCTGACTCCAGCAGCTGGATCTGAAAGCTGTTTGTCTCGCACGACAGGATGCGACCACTTGTTATCTGGCCCACGGGTGCCTGCTGCCCAGAAGCATCTGTCATCACTGGCGATAGACCTGAGCATTCGTCAGTGCGCAGAGTCACTCGGATCTTTTGGGATTCTTTGTTGGTCGTGAGCACGCGACACTTCACAGGCTGTCCGATCTTGAAATGCTTTTGGAAGTCTTTGAGCGTGGTTTTCGAGAGCTCAGCAACCGGGGCCAGTGCAGCGACATTGTTGTAGAAAGTGATGATGCAGCCGTGCTCGACAAATGCTTTGATAACACCATGTGTTTCCATTCCAACAAACGCGTCATTGACGTCTTTCAGAATGGGCAGTGTTGAGTTGATGAGCGTCTTTTTGGCCGTAAGAATAACGCGTCGACGACCGCTGTCGGTGAAAAGGACCTGTCGTTGTCAGCCGGCTGGTCGGCCATAGAGACGCTTACCCTGGCAACCACTTTGCTGTCCACTCTGAACTTCTTTTCCGGTTTGGTGAGTTCCACATCGCCCAAATGGCGCTTCGGAATGAGCCCAGTGATATCATCCGTCAATGCAACCAAGACGCCACCGTCGATGATGGCTTTTACTTTACCGGTCACCATCTCACCAGGCAGTATATCGGCAACACGCATAAATGACTGCGCCAATATGGAAGGCTGCAGCGTCAACTGCATGATAGCATCTGCCGCGTCATAGCCGATGGCTCTGGCTCGATGCTGAGTGCCAACAGCCCATTTTCCCTGATTTATCCGTAGCGCTTCTACGCGCTCGTCTGCTATGCGAGAGATCTGGGACAGTATGAGTCACCACACAAAACCCAGCATGCATACATGAACAAAGCCAATGGAGCCGTCCGAGTCGCCAATGGCACACCATAGGCCGTGCTTGGGATCCACGCGTTTCACGAGTACAGATTCGAAAATACAACCCAGCTTCACGCGCACACCGTCCTCCTCGCACTCGATCGGGCTCACTAGCTTTTGCGCTTCCAGTTTCAGAACGTGTGGTCGAACGCACAGGCCAACATCCTTTTCGTCGATGCCGTTGATAATGCTGACAATCCGCGCGGAAATCTAACCAGCGTCAGTACAACGATAGCACTTCGCGTCGCACTTTGTCACCAGGACTAAACTTGCTTCGGAACGCGGTGGTGTCGGAGCATAGTTCGTTGTCGGCAGTTGCAGTTTGATGGAGGGTGGCGTCGAACAGACCGTATAGCTTGCAGATCACACCGTGGTCCGTCACAGACATCACTGTTGCTGACACACGCTGTCCAGGAAGGATCGCCGACAGCCGAGCAATCGGCTCGTCCACCTGCACCAATTACACGTCTACGGGTGCGAAAGGGCACCTACGGTTGCATCTGATAGTCGTGACGGGTCCATTGTCAGCTGGATGACTTTGCCACCTGCCGACACCGCATCAACGCCAACCAACAGCACTTGTCCAGGGGACAGCTGTGTGTTGGGGTGTTCGCTAAGCCATTTTCGGATTTGCGTATGCTTCAGGAAAGCGGTCGTGCCTGAAATCCCAGTGTCCACCAGCCAGCCGTTGTCTTCCTCACTGACGAGTGCCCCCATGAGCGTCATGCCTAACAGGACATCGGATGCACGCATGTCCGCATTGATGATGGTCGGGTTGATGGTCAGTTCCACGTGTTTTTTGACTCTGCCGCCGGCGGTGTCGGAGGTGGCGCTGATGTTTGTGATTTGGGTCTGCACCCATTGACCGACAGTAAACATAGACGACAGATCCGGCAAGGACATTTCGATCTCAGTGTCCTCATCATTGGCAGCCGCTTCCACCGCCTTTGTCACAGCGGAAGATATGTCTGTAATAGCGATGTTTCCTGCAAGATGTTGTGGCAACGACACTGATATGGAAAGCTCATGGATATCCGTGATCATCCCCAGAATTTTAGTGCCAACCGCAAGCCGCTGCTCGTGTCAGCCATGCCACGCTCACAACACGCGCGGATACCTTGAATGTGAGCGACTTTACTTGGAGCGCGTCCTCCTCGTGTATGGTGTTCTGGTGCGCTGGCGCTGCCTTTGCTCCCGCGCCACGACGATCACTCTCCGTCCGTCTCTTCTTCGACACCGGCTTCACCTCTGTGCTCTTGGCAGGCGCATTCTCCTCCTGGATATGTGAGCAGACTGCGCAGGCAGATGTCCCACCTCGAACAGCAAGTCCTGGGCCACTTCTCTGGCGATTTCCTTGAACTCGTGTGGCTCCAACCCGGTGCCTCCACCGCGAGGAAACCCTTCGGCTTCCTTTGTTACATGCTTTTTCGGAGAAGCATCGGTATTTTTTCGTTTTTTCTCGCTAGGCGTGTGTGCATTTTTAGCCGGCTTTCGCGCGAGTTGTGATGGCATCAAAAAAGTGGCCGATGGTTGTGACTGGCCATTTGAAGAACCGCAGAACACGCAGCTTGCGCGCAGCCGCGTGTTTGGGCAGACGAAGCGAGGAAACATGGAAAGCATCGGCAAAGAATGCACGGAAATGAAGCAAGCGTACGACGCCTGCTTTAACCGCTGGTACTCCGACAAGTTCCTGCGCGGCGACATCACGCCTGAGTGCGACGAACTCTTTGCCAGCTATCGTGCGTGTGTACAGGTGCGTGGTGGCTGCGTGGCTGTGCGGTGAAACGCTTGTAGAAAGTCTTGAAAGAAAAGAACCTGGCGGAGTTGATCGCAAAGGCTCAGGCACAGGGAAAAACACTGCCTGGCGATGAGGCTTAGATGGAGAAGTGCTGAAATACACCACGCTCCCATTCATTTGATCCACTTGATTCGTTTCATCCGTTTCATCCGTTTTGTCTGCTGCATGGTGTAGCTGCTACACCAACTATATCAAGTACGCGTCGGTTTTGTCACGTTCTACATTCTCATCCTCTTCTTCCCACACGACACACCACAACATGCTGCCCCACCGGCAGCCACAGCCGCGCCTCAACCGATCTATCACCCTTTCGCGCCTCACTCGTTTCCTTTCCAATGACTCTTACTCCTCGGTGAATCTGCACGGTACACTCTCTCTACGCGCCTCTGCAGAGGCTGTTTGTTTGTCCGTCTATGCTGCGCCACACTTGGAACGTCCTGCATTCGCAGACGTGGTCAATCAGCACTTCCGACCATGCAGTGTGGGAGAGTCGTTTGGTCCAAGCTGGGTAAGCTGGCGTGTGCCACTTCCTATTCACCGCCACTGCTACTAGTCAACACACTGGTTTCGCGTGGAACTCACCTGGCCTCGCGAATGGCCCAGTGACACTGACACCTACCTGCGTTTTGATCCGAGCGGTGAGGGGCTCATTTGGACCGCAGACGGCACACCCATGCATGGGCTGACAGGAGGATGTGAGTTGCTTCCCCTTTCTCGGTCCAGCGTGACGCGTTGCAGCTGTTACAGAGCGACACATTGAATACCTGCTACCGCGTTCCTTTCACCATCTTACCTATTACATTGAAGTGGCATGCAATGGAATGTTTGGTACGGGAGACGGCGATGCAATTGCACCACCCAATCCAAACCGCACCTTTCTTCTCGCCCAAGCCGACCTCTACCAGCCAAATGCAGACACCATGGCACTCATGCATGACTTCACAGTGATCCGCGATGTCGCGCGAGAGTTTGACGAGCAAACTTCGTTGGGGGCGACCGCTCTTCGTGTCGCCAATGCCATCGTCAACGCGTTCGATGTCACCGATCTTACGTCTGTTCACGCCTGCCGTGATCTGGCCACCACTTGGTTTCAACAGAACCAGCCAAGTGGGCTGCACCATATTTTCGCCATCGGAAACTGTCACATTGGTACTTCAGCAAAAGTCGTTGTCGCTTCACACTAGTAGACACCGCTTGGCTTTGGCCCTATGCAGAGACGCGAAGAAAAGTGGCGCGATCGTGGTCGCGGCAGTTGGCACTCATGGACCGGTATCCTCACTTCAAGTTTGCCGCGTCACAGGCACAGCAATTTCAATGGCTAGAAGATGACTACCCGCTTCTTTTCCAACGCATCAAAAACAAAGTGCAACAGGAACAGTTTATACCAGTGGGCGCGGTACGTTTGTCTCTTCCCCCCTCAGAGAAGCGTGTTCATCGTCTTAGACATGGGTGGAAATGGACTGCAATCTGCCTTCTGGAGAATCCTTGTGCCGACAATTCCTTTACGGACAGCGCTACTTTCGGAGTCGCTTTGGCAAAGTATGCAATATCTTTTGGCTCCCCGACACGTTCGGCTACGCTGCACAATTGCCGCAAATACTTCGTGCGGCCGAGGCGCGCTACTTTTTCACCCAAAAACTGAGCTGGAACAACATCAACAAGGTGGTGTTCCGCAATACACAGCGATGTCACGCGCATCTAGTTCCCAAATACAACATTTTGGTGGACAGGGCTTGATGGAACAAACGTGTTGACCCACATGGCACCGGCAGAGACGTAATGCACTCCCGCAGATTGCTGCTACACATTTAGATATGTCGCGCAGGGAAACGTCGGGGAGCTGAAGAAAAGTGTCAGCAACAATCGGGATACCGCGTTTACCACGGCCAGTCTATTGCTGTTCGGGAATGGTGATGGCGGTGGTGGACCCTTGCCAGCGATGATCGAGCGACTTGACCGTCTTCGTGCCATTGTGCGTGTGCGGCTGAAATGGGAACGCACTGACGATACTGTAGGATGGACTGCCTTCGTTGAGTATGGAGGATCCCAACGCGTTCTACCGACGCGTCGAAGCAGACGCTGCTGTGGCAGGCAATTTCATGGCAACATGGCGGGGTGAGCTGGTGAGCATACCACGTTATTCCTCACGCTTCTCACTTCCGACAGTACTTTGAGCTGCACCGTGGCACGTACACAAGTCATGCTGGAATGAAGCGCCATAACCGTTGTGCGGAGTTGCAGCTGCGCACGCTTGAATACCTGGCTACAATCGCGTTCCTGCATGGGAAACATGGTGCTGACAGCAAGCAGCCGTACGCGTATCCGCGTGCGGAGCTAGAGCGGCTGTGGAAGCTGGTGCTGTTGAATCAGTTCCACGACGTGCTTCCAGGCTCGTCCATCGAGATGGTGTATCAGGACGCGAGAAAGGTGCGTTGCATTTGACCTGCGCGCTCACTGTGCGCTTAGTTCTACGACGAAGTTGCGACTACTGGGGATCGTCTGCTGAAATCAACCATGGCCTATCTCTTCGGCAAGGAGGATGCGACCATGCAACTGTCGTCGAGTGACCGACTGTTGGCACTGAACACACTGTCGTGGCCAAGAGATGCGCTTCTAAAAGTGAATTTGCACGATATTGACGCTACTTCTGTGCTGTGTCAGTCAGCATCAGACTCTGGCGATGTTTACTTTTTTGGTAGGCGGCGATCAAGAGCACTGCTAATGATACAGCACGTGACATCCAACCTGGTGGCTGGTCCATCTGTCCTGGCGCACAGGCATTGAGTGACGAGGAACGCGTCTTCAGTACATTGCTCCTTGCCTCTCGTTTCCAAAACAACACTCACCTTTCCAAAGTTTCCCAGGAGGAAGACGGCTCCGTAGTGATGACAAATGGCATTCTCCGGGCGCGCATCAATTCTGGAGGGGGCTTGGTGAGCATATATGACTTGCGATGCAAGTATGCTATCGTCTCGTTAAACAGCTGACCCTTAGCCGTGAGATTCTCCCGGAAGGCTCAATAGCCAATAGCTTCGTTCTGTATGACGACCAGGTATGTAAGCATGGCGTTTGCATGTGCTGACACGCCATCCAGCCAATCTATTGGGACGGTAAGCCGCCAGCGTGTGTGTGCGTGTGTGTGTTTATGTGACTTCGGTGTGACGCTGCCCTTCGTTCAATATAGCATGGGATGGTAAGCGCAGAGCGTTGAATTGTGGTGCATAACGCACTCCTAGTGGAAATCTATCACATGCAGAAGGCCAAGAAAGTCGCTCCTGGTCGTCTTGTGGTATGTACCACCCCTACCCTGTGTACGCGCTGCTTACAGACCAGATCTGTGAACGTGGTCCACTTTGCGTGTCAGTACGCGTCGACTATTCATTGAGCGACACGAGTTCGCTTACACAAGTGATTTCGCTTACTGCCAAATCCGCACGTATTGATTTTGATTGCGAAGCGGAGTGGGACGAAAACCGGAAAATTCTGGTAAGCAAGAGATAGTATGTTGTAGATTCACATTGTGTAGAAAGTGGAGTTCCCGATGGACATTGCATCGGACTTTGTAGGATCCAACCGCAGCGTGTCTCACTTTGCCAGGCTACGTACGAAACGCAGTTTGGATATGTTCGCCGTCCCACGCACTACAATACGAGTTGGGACTATGCTAAGTTTGAAGTGTGCGCGCACAAATGGGCAGATTTGAGCGAGTACGGATATGGCGTTGCAGTGATAAATGATTGCAAATACGGTATGTCTGCCACAAGACATGACAATGACCATTCGCTAGGATACTCCACCCATGGCAATGTCATGCGCTTGTCGCTGATCCGTGCTCCCAAGATGCCAGACGCGCACTGCGACATAGGTATGGTCGAAACGGACGTCCGGTCGTGTGTCGTATAACACTTTGCACAGGCCACCATGCATTTAGATACGCCTTGTACCCGCATCTCGGGAATTTCATGGAGTCAAACGTGGTGCGTGAAGCATACGAATTCAATGTGCCCCTGCTCGTCAAGTAGGATGCCTTTCACAGTCGACCTGACGCTCGCACGCTTTTACCATTCAAGGAGGACGGCTACGTATCCGACCAATACAGCCCGCTTCTCCGTGGAGAATGCGCCGAATGTTGTGATCGATACAGTGAAGCTGGCCGAAGACTCCAACGATGTGATTGTGCGTATGTTTGAGACAATGGGTGGGCATGCGGCGTCGAAGTTCGTCAGGTAAACCTGACTGTGTACGTGTTGAAACAGTCCGTAGTTCACAGCGAATCCAGAGTGCAAGCACTTGTAACCTGCTGGAAAATAGCGAGCCGAAGGATGATCTTCAGGTGACGGGTGACGCACAGTGCTCGTTTATTCTGATGAAATTCGCACCGTTTCAAATCATCACACTTAAATTGAGAATGGAGTAGTGCTTTGAGCACGCGGCGTTGATGTTCTTCCCTCGTACTGAAGCCAGTTTACTAGCTGACACAACGACAGCTACCAAGCGTGGAAGCCAACGTTTGACCATGTTTGCGTCAAATAAAGCATTTGATGCGAATTGCTGCTCTTTATCAAACACAGCACAGCATTGGCAGTTTCTGCACTGGCAGCGAAAGCAGACGCTCTACTGTAAACAGCAGGAGCAGCGGGGAAAGCGTCACGCGTGTCGCTGCACCACTCACCAATGCTACGCAGAGCGTACGCGCTGCATCCACTGGCCTCCTTCCTTCGCACTGGCCGCGCCCATGCATGCATGTTGCCGTCTGTGCGGAACTTCCGCGTTGCAAGTGCATGCCGCACCACTGCGCAGCAGCCAACAGCCGCCGAATCCGACTTGCACGCCACCCTCCTCCCCTCTTCCATCACTTCCGCTGTGCTGCGACAGGTCTATCAGTATCAGCAAGAACATCCTGACCAGATGCTGCTTACGCGTGTTGGCGACTTCTACGAGGCGTACTTCGAGCAGGCGGACAAGCTGGGCCGTCTGTTATCTATGACCGTGGTTGACCGCAATTTCCGGTCCATTCCTTCACGACCTGTACGATTTACCGGCTTTCCCTCTCGACAGCTGGAAAAGAATGTGAAGCTTTTGGTGCGCGAGCATGGGCTGCATGTTGCCATCAACGAGCAGTATCAAGACCCGGTGACAAAACACTTCACGCGACGCGTCTCACGTCTCGTCACGCCCGGTACATACATAGAAGAGTCTGACGTGGTGTCGGTCGAGAACAACTTCCTGCTGCTTATCAAGTTAATGACGCGCTCTGATATGGAGGCGCAGGTGTTTGGACTGACGTGGATCGACGTGAACACTGGCGAGTTCTTCACGCGTGTATCCGACAGTGAGTCGCTGTTGGCCGATGTGGACAATGTACGCCCACTGGAGGTCGTGGTGAGCGAACAGCTGCTGAAAGAGAAATGGCCAGACTGGCTGCAGCATATGGAGCAATGGGAACCGCGAATGACAATTACCCGTGCACCCGCTTCTGTGATCGATAGCAACGATGTGTCCGCATTCGACCACTGCTTCCTAAAGGCTAAGGATACAATAGAAAGCTTTCAGTTTAGTGCCATTGAAAAGGAAGCCGCCTCTGCCATGATCCGTTATTTGCAATACTCGCATCTTGGAAACTCTGTCCTGCTTGGAACACCGAAACAATGGCCGCACGAAAAGGTTATGAAAATCGATGGGAGTACGCTGCAAGCGCTTGAGATTGGGCGAAGCCTTCGGGAGCACACTAAAACCGGCAGCATCCTGCATGGCATCGACCGCACCATGACACCCGCGGGAGCGCGATTACTTTCCCAACGCATCAGTATGTGAAAGTGTTCGTCGCGCAGCACTCATCACGACGGATTAGATGCACCGCTTCGATCGGTCAGCGAGATCAACCGTCGGTTGGATATCATTGAGGCATTCTTAAGCAGCTCGCAATTGACGGCAAAGGTCCGGTCATTCTTGCAGAACGCACGCGATGGGCAACGAGCGCTTCAGCGGCTTTCCGTGGGATACGGGAAGATTGCGGATCTCACGGCCATATCCGCCACCCTAAAAGCATCCACAGCCATCAAGGATGCTATTCTTCAGGAGAAGATCCAATGCATATGCACTGTCAGCAACCACATCATGGCATCCGAATCACTGGTGTCGGAAATCGATGAGACACTGGTGCTTTCTCAGCACGACGATTGGGACAGCATGTGCGATAACGAGATATCAAAGTGGGCTGCTTTGCATTGCGCACATAACAACGAATAGAGATGCTGTACATATGAAGCAAACACAGAAGGAGCTGAAGGGAAAGGAAAGCGAGCGAGCGAGTATGGAAAGTGAGCTGCGACACCTCTACGGTAGATTTGTGCCCATTGATAGCGGCGACGACGGCAACAACAACAACAACACTGACTAACACACCGACTGCAGGCACTCCCAGCCTAAAGCTGGTGAATCTTCCGAATATACGGTATGTAGCAGAAGTGCTACCGAAAGACTCTGCGGCAATGCAGCGCGAAGGCATTGAACTAGTGCAAATGCTTCGAGGCAAGCACCGCTACCGCATACCCGAATGGAGTGTGCTCGGTGAGAAGACGGAAATGCTCACGATCACCCTGGAGCATCTGCAGAACCAGCTGTTTGCTGATACTGTGGCGAAAGTATGTGCACTGGGGCTGTCTTTCCTTGCGCACGCAATATGGACTAACCACCACCATGTCTGATTCTAGATTCTGAACAATGCCCCAGCCATTATGACAACATTTGCCACGCTATCGGAAATCGATGTAAGTACAGCGCTCACAGTGCTGGCCCAGGAGCTCGCATACGTCCGACCCATCCTTACCGACAGCGGGTACTACACAACGACGCATGCACCGACTCATCCGTAGCACGGGTAAAATGGACATTCGCGGAGGCCGCCATCCGTTGGTGGAAACGAACCTGCAACGCCACGGAGTGTCGTTTACGCGAAACAACCTGCAGCTGGACGAACAGAAGCGCATGTGGTTGATCACCGGGTACCGCTTGCGTCGCGCTGTCGTCTGAACTCACCGGGGACGGGCAGGCCCAACATGGGAGGGAAAAGCACGTTTCTGCGCCAGAATGCGATCATGTGCGTGCTGGCACAGATGGGCTCGTATGTGCCGGCGGATCACGCGGAAATAGATGTGGTGGATGCGCTATTTACTCGGGTAGCTCGGCGGGTGGACGCGCGTGTGCAGTATACCGAAACGCTGCTAGGTGGGTGCTGCTGACAATCTTGCGCAGGACCAAAGCACGTTTATGCTGGAGATGAGCGAGACAGCGCTCATTTTGCGCAAGGCCACACAGCGGTCACTAGTGATCATGGACGAGATTGGCCGTGGCACCTCGACAGGCGACGGCTGTGCCATTGCGTACGGTGTGCTCAAATACCTCCACGATCGCGTGCAATGCCGCACCCTGTTTGCCACGCATTTCCACGAACTGTGCGCTATGACATCGCACATGTCCGCAGTGGACATGTACCAGACCGTGCTGCTGGAGCACCAGGTAGCCACACCACCGCTTTGCAATGTGCGCTAACACACATTGATGCCACAGGGAGAGTTCATGTTTATGCACGAGATCAAGCCTGGTGTGTGCACCAAGTCCCACGGCCTGATAGTCGCGCGGCTGGCAGGTGGGCGTGTCGACTTGCGTATGCCATCGCACTCACCGTTGCACACAGGTGTGCCTGAGGAGGTGCTGCAGCATGCACAGTGTGTCCTTGACCAGGCGTAGCGCGGGCGGCGGTGCTTCTTGTGTTGCAATATAAAGGAAAAGTCAGCTAGCGACCACCCGGAGGCTGTTAAATCCCGGTGTGGCCAAGGGTGTGTTTAATCACAAACGCGTTCATAACCCCTGCCGCATCATTCTTTTTTGAAATAAGAAAATTAATACAGGTATTAATTCCCCTACGTCAGAGCAAAGAGCAGAAGACCCGTTCACGCGTCGTGCCTCGTGGCTGCCCGCGAGCGCACAGATCGATTGTGGGATGCCGCTCGCCTGCGCCGCCCTGCCCGCACCCACTCGCCACACGGTTGCTTGCCTTGTGTCGCGCAGCACTACATAGCAGCATACAACGATCAATGGTATACACTATGGTAATGGTGCAAGATGAATAGGTGGTTGTTGTCGAGACAGTGCTGCTTCCGTGTTGATGCCCATCCTTCTGTCACCAGGGTTGTTTGCATCAGCGGTACCTTCCCTCCTTTGTGCCACCAGCGCTTAACACTGTGCTGAGTGTGGTTGCAGCAGTAGCACGCTACCACAAAGTATGGACGGCTTGGCTAGTGGTGGCGTGGTGGTGATATACCGACGACCCGTGGAACGGACCAACAGAGTGGAAAGAAGGGAAGCGAATAACGCGTCTATTTCTGCATACATGTGCACAAGCATGCCAACTGGTCGCGACGTGGTGCGAAGACATGTGGGTGTGTGATGGATGGTGGAGACACGCGTTGTCGCATCCGCAAGCGTGCAACCATCCCGCCTGTCGCTGCCCACCGTCGCTGCCACCGTCGTTGCTGTCGCTGTACATACAAAGGCTTAGCCAACTACTTTGGTCGGGTCGTCAGGCGGGAACTTCCGTTGTGCAAATGTCATCAATCGCTTCACGCTTTGAATCCATTTTCGCTGTGTTTCGTCATTCAGCACATCTAATCCGTCTGTGTTCACACCCCCCTCCCAGTAAAACGCATGGACGTACGTGCGATTTGGTCAGACTTAATGCGCTCGCGTCCTGAACGTTCGTGAATTCCTACTGCGGTAACGCCTGGCAACCCATGCGGGGGAATAGTGTGAGCGGATGTGTCTGTCCACGCGTGTGCGAGCATGCGCATTACCAATGGGCCATGGCGCGTTTCCTATAGAAAGGCGGAGATAGGCGTCGTGAGCGCGCACGTATTCCCGCTGCTGCAGATAGGAAAGAATCTCGGTGATTTTCACCAAAACGTCGTTTTGCACATCCTGTCCAGGTGAGCAGGAGCAGGGCGAAGGCGTGTGCCTACCTTCTTTTTCAGCATGCGGAAGAAAGGCTTTAAGTACTCGGCCGTTTGCTGACGCTGGACTGTGGCCAGTTTGCCCTGCACACTGACTCGAAGGTCGTCTGTGCGCGCCTCTAGCTCCTCGTCCCATTGCCGCAGCAGCCATTTCAGGTAGACATAGATGAGGCCGTACAGCCGATCACGATCGGTGCTCAGCAGGTCTTGGGTGATGGGCTGGCTGAGCCACTAGTGCACGGGAAGGCTACTGACGGACGCACAGAAGCAATGGCACCTACCTCCGACCGCACCTGCTCCACACGTATGCGTCGTCGCTTCGCTTCTGCTTCCGACTCCACCTCTGCTATCTCATACGCATGCATGTCGCTGCTGTGTCGTGTGGCGTTTTGGCGCATCATCTCCACATCCCGCTTCTTCAGCGCTTCCAGTGTGAGTCCAGCCTCGAGCGCCTCCATGCTCTTTTTGAAGTCGTTTCTTTGCCCCTACCGATGGCGTGAGTGTCTCGCACACACCGTTGTGTTGACACGCTGACGTACGTCTGTTTGCTCCTCCATCACCTCGAGTGCGCGCAGCCGCAGCCTTCTGTCTTTGTCGGTTTCTCCAAACTGGCGAATGGGAGCGCCACGCGCACGTAGCCGTCGTATGACTTCGTCGGCAGCCAGTGGTGCCAGGATGTCCTGATCGTTTGTATCCACCTCTGTCTGAGCTTTCTGACAGGTAGTGATGGGTGGGTGAGTGGGTGGGTAGGTGGACGAGTGAGTGGAAAGTAGTGAAGTATTCTTCTGACTACCTCGTTTGAAGCAGGATGCACAGCGTGCTCACTGCTAGCAGAGGCAGCGTGTTCGGTATTCTTACACAAGGTTGTCAGTACATTAGCGAGCGTGGATGGTGCGAGTGGAGCTACCGGTGCAAGTGCGACGGGTGCGATTGTGTCGAGCATGGCTGAGCTGGGGAGTGTTTCCAGCTCGATTGTTTTCATGGACCGTTTGCCAAGGGTCTTTGTGGCGAGCTGTTGCCGCCGTTGTGCAATCTCCTGTTGTATCTGCGCACCGAAGTCCATGTGTGCGCGTGTGTGCGTGTGTGTGTGTGTGTGGGAGAAGGGGCGGAGGCGAGAGCGTGTGGCAGCGCGTTCAAAAGAGAAGTCGCAAAAAAGAGCGCTTGCATGGCGGAGGCGGAAGCGACCATACACACCAGCAGGGTGGATGAGGGGAGGGAGCAGCAGCAGCAGCAGCAACAACATGTGCACGCAGTGGTGATGCAGCAGCTGCGACGGGATATACTGCGCCTGGTGCCGCCTGCACAGCTCGGATGGCCGGTATGGGGTGAGGGATACGCGGTGTGTGTGATGGAGGGACGCATGTGTGTATAGGACGCGATGGACGCAGCCTTCCAGCATGCATTCCATGATGAGGTGCTGGGCGGTTGGTGTGCACTGGCATCGACTGATGGACACTGGTGCAGATACTGGGGAACAGGTGGTGGCACTTGTTCCCGCCACCGGTGGCATATCAGCGCCAGCTGTTGAAGCATGCGATGCACAGGATGGAAGCAGCCACTGAGGGCGACACGGTAGGTGCAGCCGCATGTGCGAAAGTTGAGCGGGTGTAGGAGGTGGAGGAGCAGCTTGTGCTGCAGTATGTGGCATTGCTGTCGCAGCAGGAGACGGTGCCATGCACCGGGATGCACCGGGTGTATGAGTTTGCAGTGGACCAGGGTGTTGTACTGCAAGAGGATCAAGCAATCATTTCTCACGGTAGGTGTGAGAAGAAGGGACGGATCGGGGGTGGCTCACTGGCGGTGTATTGCGAGCTACAGGCACTACAGGACTCCGTAGTTGGTAGGCGGTGTGGGGGGAAGTGTGATGCTGACCCGGTATGCAGGGAAGCAAGGTGTGTGCCCATGA
>QZWT01000076.1:0-37878 GCA_004114315.1 Cochlonema odontosperma | reverse complement strand
AAGGAGAAGGGAAGCGAAGCGAAGGAGAGAGCAACCCAGTTTGTTGTCAGCAGCGTCGCTGCCGTCGCCTTCTGCACCATTCTGCCCCCACACGCATCGCACTACAGACCCTCACACGCCACCACACATGCTATGCAGTCGACAGTGGCACTGTGTGAGAGAACATGTGAGCCTTGGCACTAATGCTGTTGCGTCTTGCCGTGTTGATCGCTGTGTATGCATACCAGCTATCGCATTCGTTAGATGACTGAAATGCAGGAAACGATATCAGTGTTGGAGGGAAGCAGCTGGCTTGCCCGTGCAGTGTGTGCCAGCCACACCGATTCTCACAATGCATGCCCGCGCCATAGTTTCTTGTTCTCCTCCTCATCCTTTATTCGGAAGCGGTATGCCCTCCCATTCCGACAGCCCAAGACTGAGGTTCAGATTCTGGATTGCTTGCGTGGCTGCACCCTTGAGCAGGTTGTCAATCAGGCTGACCACCACCACGCGCTTGCCATCGGGACTGACGGCAAACCCAGACAGCTTGACGCCGTGTGTGCCGGCAATGTCTCGCACATAAGGACCGTCACCGCCACCGCCACCACACACTTCCACCAATGGTTCGTTTTTGTAGTGTTGCTGAAACAGCGCGTGCACTTCTCGGCTTGTCATGCTTCGCGACAGCTGGACGTGCACTGTCAGTGAAATGCCCTGAAACCAGCTGGACACGTGGGGCATGAACGCCACCGGAGCATGCAGATGATGAGAGATCTCGCGTTCGTGGATATGGCCTGTAAGCGCGTACGGGAGCAGATTGTCCCGCAGAATGACGGGGTCGTTTTTGGGCGATGGCGTTGTCCCAGCACCGCTGTAGCCGCTCACGCCAAACACGGCGGGCACAGTGCCTGGCGCGATACAGGCGACGAGCGGGGCGATAGCAAACTGAGCACCGGTGGCGTAACACCCGGGGTTCGATATCCGCTTGGCACCCGTGATCTTCGCTCGATGAAACTCTGCTCACGTCAGAAACAAGTAAGCAAAAAAGGAGGGAAGGGGGGAAGCACACAAGCGGGCGGGCGAGTGAACGAGTGAGATAGCATACCTGGTAGTCCATAAACCCATTGGTCGTTGAATCGGTTGTCTGCACTTAGATCAACTACCACCGCCGCCGCCGCCGCCGCATCTGCATTACCCTGCCTGTCTGCATCGAGTGGGTGTAGAAACCGAGCTGCTATGCCATTAGGCAGCGCAAGCACCCACGCATCCACCGCCAGCTCTTCTCCACGACGCGAAATCTGGTCTGGCTGCACGTTTTCGTAGACAACGCGTGATTTGGAGTACCCCTCGAGGGGCTTGCCGACAAGCTCGCGAGAGGACACACACACAAGATCCAGCGCGGGATGTCCATTCACCAGTCTGACCAGCTGTGCACCAGTGTGTCCACGCGCGCCAATCACTCCGATCCGTTTGCTGCTCGTGGAGTACTGACGGCGAGACGCCAGGTGGTGGCAGCCGCGCTTCTGCATCCACCCGGGCTTCTGCATGATCATTTTGGAAGTGGCGTCTTTGGTAAGGCCGTGCCAAAACACGACCTCGTCGCCATGTCGAACACTGCCATCCGCGCGGCTGAACCACCAGTCGAGAGTGACACTGCTTTCCGCGCGACGATCCACCGTCCAGGCCAGCTGCGGATGTTGTCGACTCACATTCAGCCACAAAGACTCGACAACATTGTTCCACACAGCTGCTTCGTTGGCAACAAACTTTTCGAGCAATGCGGGCGCGTCGCTGTTGTCGCTGTCTGGCCGAACAACGATCGCACACGCCTGGAAGCCGTCGTCGTGGAACACCTCCACGCGATCTCCCAACAGCTCCATCTGCCGCCACCACACGCTCAGCCCCTGTTGTTCACTGACGACTGACGGATCGTTTTGCTCGAGCAGTGCACGAATGCGATCCTTGTCAACGGAGCAGATGTTGCGCGTGCTCGTGAACGTTTCGCCCACCCGAATGATCGTTCCAGCGCCAGCCTGTGTAAACAACTCCTTGTGCAGATGGGCGGCGGAGATGATGGAGACGGACGAGGTGCGTGGCAGGTGGTGGAGCAGCTCGTGGATTTCCTGTACCTTCAGCTTGGTGCCGTAGCGCATCCAGGGCTGCTGCATCAACAGGTCGTAGTCTTGCTTCAGATTGATCTCGTTGATGCGTTCGCCCGTCTCCCCGTGGAACAGGCCACCCTTTTCGTTCAGAAATATGATTTTGAGCGGTTCCATCACGCGTGCCAGCTCACTCGCCGCCACATCCGCATTGACATTCAGAACCTGCCCACCCACGCCTTCGGCCAAGCTCGTCAGAATCGGCATGGCACCCGCGCGAATGCTGCTCTCGATCATGTCGCGACGCACGCCTGTCACGCGGCCCACGAGCCCATACTTCTCGCGGTTCAGATACTCGCCCAGGAAGACACCGGAGGGTATTGGACGTGCACGTGTTCCCACACCCTCCAGAGCTTCCACCAGACGCAAGTTCTCCTGCAGAAACACTTCGCGTGCAATGTCGAGTGTTTTCGCATCGGTCACGCGAATACCGTCGTGGTACTGCGGCTCAACACCCGCGTTCTCCAGCAGCTTGTTCAGCTGTGGGCCAGCACCGTGCACGACAATAGGGCACAGCCCCACACGGTTGAGAAAGGTTAGTGCGGACACCAGAGTGTTGAGGTGGTCGGTCAGCACCGCGCCGCCCACTTTGATGACCGCAAAACGCTGCGAATCCACCGACGAGAAGTGGCGCAGATAGTACTCCACTTCGCGACGCGAGCCGATCGAGTACAGCAGCCGCGAGATGGTGTCCTGTGGGGTGCGGGGTATGCGTGTGTGAGCGAGTGTCACGCACGAAGGATGGGGGTGTGCAGCATTACGCGCTCAGGCGGGTCTAGCGTGGAGACGGAGCGGCAGCCAGATCGTGGAGGAAAGCAGACGCGCCGCAAGATTGGCGGCGGGACTGTTCGTTGCAGCACGCGATACAGCGACGCAGCCAACATGGAAGGCGGCGGTGAGCGGGTGTCTGCTGAGAACTAGCACGGCGGCAGAGCAGAGCCAGGCAAAAGCAGGGAATCAGTCGGCGCGATGTAGCCACCATCTCAAGCTGGCTGTCACGTGTCTGGGCATCCGCCCGATGTCCGCTTGTGCTGCCGCGTTGTCGCGCGGAAACAACGCAGCAACGCAACAACGCTGAAACGCACACGCTCCGTCTTTGCTGTGGCAGTGTGCCAAAACGGCTGCCACTCTGAACTCGCAAAAAGGAAGATACAATGCGCCCGATGCCGGGCTCGAACCGGCGACATTGGGATTAAAAGTCCCACGCTCTACCGACTGAGCTAACCGGGCTGAAAGTGGTATTTTTATTAGTACTATATTGTAGTGATAAGCAATTCGAATGGCGTGCAGGGGATTGAGCAGCACACTATGCATCTTGCCACCCCAAGAAGAGAGAGGAAGAGAGCCTTTATTCGAGACAAAGGTGTCGGAGTACAATGGAACAGCAAGGCACACAGAGAGCTTGTTGAGATCGTTCTGGTTGCATCTA
Organism: Cochlonema odontosperma; assembly: GCA_004114315.1. Classification (NCBI taxonomy): domain Eukaryota; kingdom Fungi; phylum Zoopagomycota; class Zoopagomycetes; order Zoopagales; family Cochlonemataceae; genus Cochlonema; species Cochlonema odontosperma. The sequence continues at coordinate 34,311 of QZWT01000076.1, read as the reverse complement.
TGCAAAGTTTGCACGCGAGTATGGCTATCAAATGCTACATATACCACTGCTGCAGCCATGTGAGTCGTGGCGCATGCATGAGCAAGACCTTGATCGTTTTGTCAGCACATCCGCTTAAAATGCCAGCAAGACGGTCGACCACCACAGAATGGATGTAGCCGCGATGCTCGCTTCCGCCGGTCCAGTCGCAGCGCCAGGCCATCCGGCTGTTCCATCTTCGCAGCGTGTGGTCAAAGCTGCCGCTGATCACCACGTCGTCCAGTGCAGACAGTGTCCATGCTTCCCATTTGTGCCCGACCATCGAATGGGGGTGGCTGGAAGGTGCGTTCAACTGGTGCACATGAAGTAATGCATCTTGTGTGGAGCAGCATACGCCGCCTGCATGCACAGCAGAGCATGCCAACACGCCTGAGGTGTGCTGGTGGATGGTGCGCACACACGCCAATCGCTCCACATCCCAAAGCTACCCATCCGTTACCACGTGCCTGCTGGAAGGAGAGCAATGCTACTTTGAGCGTGCCGTCGCTGGATCCGCTTATCAGATGGTGGGGGTGGCCTGTTGGTATGCAAACGCTATTTACAGTGCCTGAATGGGCAGCCAACACGCCGTGGCACGTCAGCGAATGCGCATCCCACACCTGGTCTCACATTCATCCTGCGCTCTGCTAGGATGCAACTACCTTGATGGTGGTATCCGAAGATGCCGAGTACAGCAGGTCATCCTGCACGTACAGGCAGTAGATCTTACTGCCTTGGTCATGGGTCAGTGATGTCATTTTCAGCTCTCCATTGTCTGGAGAGAAGTCCCAGGCCTGGCACGCGTGAGTGTTGCAATCGCTGGACAGGCGGCATGCCTTGATGGCGCCATCCCGACCACCCGAGTAAATGCGACCCAGCTGCTGATGCTGTGCCAATGACCAGACCGTTTGGTCATGCGCAGCCGGTTGCTCGTGGATCACTGCGCCAGAAGACAGATCGTACAGCTAGCGCATATATGTCATCACGCAATAGGTGCGGAACACGGGCATGCACACGCACAAGCAGTGATCCGTTGTGAGCACCCGCCCACAGCCGGTCCTTCTCAGAGCAGAGGTGGAGCGAGGTGATCCCCGATCTCAGCGGATGTGTCATCGTGCGCTTGCACGAAAGCTGCTTCGCATGCCACCACATGGTTGAAATCTACACCACCGGGATGACAACCACTTCGACATCCCGCACCACTCACGTGTGGCTCATGGGCTGGCGTAGAAGTCTGGAGCAGACAAGGTTTTCGTGGTGCGCAGCTCGCTTCATGCGTTGCAAGCGCAGCGACGGTGCCTTCAACGCGTGTCTGGCATGTGAAGATGCGGCACACACGCTACCTGCAAAAGAGCATCCAGAGCATTGGACACAGCGCCATTCACACTGCGCTACATGGTGCTTCATCTTGTCCAGCGGCTCTTTGACCGTGCAGTTCGACCAGGGGCACTGTGCCAGCAGCTCGCCAATCAGGCTGCGAATGGCCAGGTTTGGATGGTATCCGTCACGGTCTAACCCACGCGACGCTTCACGGGCCATCCCACGTCGCCGTTACCTAGGATCACTTCTCGACACAGGGAACAGCGCCACGCATGGCCCTCGTTTGTGCTCGCCAGCAAGCAGCTCTTGCAGAACGTGTGGTGGCAGCGCGTGAGAATCACAGGGTTCACAAACACATCTTGGCAACTAGGGGTGGGGGCGGGAGGTGAGATGGTCGCTGGTGACGAACGGCGGCATGAACATGGCACAAACAAGAGAGGCAAACGGAGAGTCCACCAGCTGTGCTGACATGAAACTAGAGGTAATCAGGGTGGTACTATTTCTTTGAGACACTGCTACAGCACAAGAAAGTAGACGTACACTGCCTATGCGGGGGGGGGGAGAGGAGGAAGGGAAGCACGCTTGGATCTGATGTCGTGAAGACCTCAAAAAACAAGTCATGACTTTCGCAGGAGCGGGAGTTGTGTTCCATTTCGGCGCCTTCCTCCATTCCGAAAGAAGCGTCTGTTGCAGCCCTTGGTTACCGACCGCTGGAGAAGACAGCTACTGGGATGGCGGGCTCATGCACAGGGCGTGGCGGCCGCTAGTATGGAGCAACGTGTGCGACACGGACAACACTCTGAGTGAGTAAAACGTGCGCACTCTATTGCTATATCCTCTCGACACAATTTCATGCGATAATACACACGGTGTTGTTTTTGCTTATGCACCAAGATGAGTCACGTAGGTGGCATTGGATGGTCGCACGGTTGTGATGACGTTGAGCACCCCCGACAGGCTGGTGCGCCATTGGGCCAGGCGATCAGCCAGCTCATGCCAGTGCTCCTTCACAAACACGCGGTACGTATGGCGCTGGAAAGTGACTGTCGCTTCCAGTTGGTTGATGCGCACTTCGACCAAGCCTGACTGGATCACTAGGGGGAGGGAGAGAGAGAGGAAGGTCAGCAGGAGAGAAAACAACTTTCCAGCGAGCCACCTTCGATCATCCAGTTCTCCACATCAGCCTCGTCGACCTGCAAGGCAGCGGCGATGTCGGCAAACGACACAGGGGTGGCGGTGGGAAGCTGCGCGCCCATTGTGGCAAGGGTAAGCAGGCGGATTTTTCGCCGGCACTCGTCATCGTCCAGTCCTAGCAGCAGTGTTCAGTGTGTGTTGCACATCCAGCAGCTTACCCAAGTCCGAGAGGTCTTTCGGATGAGCACGGGTCCATTTCACGTAGTCGTCCAGGGTACCGTTTACAAACACGGTGAGTGCGCGTGCCATGGCCGGATCCTTGGCCAGCAGTGTAGGCGCGCAGGGATAGCACGACAGAGCGTCGAAGGCAAAGACGCTTGGTGTTCTGATGGCGTCGACCACAGCACCACGCATGATCTCTGGCTGATGCTGGATGCCTTCGAGCGACAGATAGCTTTGTCGAAGCTGAGCCACTTCCCGACTAGACGGGTGTCAGCAGTGGCAGTGGCAGAGGCAGTGGTAAAGGTGCGGCACACGAACATAGCGTGTTTGCGATCTGCCATGAGGGACAGAAGGAGGGTCAGTGTGGCAGCACGTTCCTCGGGCGTGGACTGCCACTCGCTGAAACGCGCCTCTAAGTGCTGGATCTGCGAAAGCAACAAGTCCGTCTGGCCGATCCTCGCACAGTACTCGGCCACCGCGTGGAACACCTCCCGCCGCGCCGGGTTGCTTGCCGTGAGTGTGTTGTAGAAATGGGTGAGCCTGCAGCGTAGGGGGGTCAACAACCACGGTGCATACACCCTGCTACACCGGTACAAAGTACATTTTCAGCTTCAAAGGGCTCTTCTCGGTATCGGTGTTTTTGAACGCAGCGGTAAAGACGCGTACACAGTCGGCGAGCACGGCGGTATCGTCCACCTGACCGACCAGTGCAAGGATGCCGTAAAACGCGCATTCCATTTCTGGCGACGGGTATGAGGCGCCGCGCACGCGCCACCAAGCAGCGTACCTTCGGCAGTGGCTTTGGCAAGCAACGTGGACACCTCATGAGCGAGGAGGGGAGCAGCCTCGTTGATAGGAGTCTTTTCGGCAAGCTTGTCTTGCAGAAGACGGTTGCCGTTCAACCGGTCGAGGAACGCGGCACACTCCGCAGCCTATCGCATGGACTGGGCGGTGGCAGCGGCGGGGAACCGGCTACCTGTGTGGTAAGTGGGCCGTCGAGGAACAAGGTGTCGGTGTTCATTGTGCGTGTATGCGTCGATGCGGCGCGGGTGGAAGAGAACAGCCGTCACTCCCACAAACCAGCGGTGGACGCTGGCTGTGTACAGCGGCGTGGCGCGACGTGGCGCGACTGGCACGCCTTACACTCCACGAACGGGTTTTCAAGGACGAGCACGCGCCACTGCTGTGGAAGTGTTCGCAACGCATCCGCTCGAAGACAACCACGCGCACCGATCGACCGACACGCGGCAGCGCCAACGCACACCGCCGCCGCACCGTCGGTCGGTGCCACACCAGTCCACGCCACACGACCACATCCCACAATCACAACACCCTCCACCGGCACATTTAGCACCACCCGCCCCGCCTGCCTCTTCCTCGCTAGTGAAAGCTTCTTAAGGTGTCGGTGCATCCACTTCTGCCGTGCATCTTATACACTTTCCGACACAAACCCATGCTTGTGTGCAGCACGGCGGCAATGCGTGTGTCAGAGCATGCTGCCACTCACCAGGCGAGGAACATGCGTGATCAATGCAAGTCTGATGACACAAAGGACGGCACACTGTTCGCCACCAACAAGCATTGCAATTCAAGGTAGCACCTATGTACAGACGCAGACAGCTATGGTGCAGCACTAGGTGTAGGAAGTGCCTGTGCTACTGTTGGAACCAATGTCCGACGCAATAGTAGCTAACAGAGCCATCATCAGCTTGTTCGCTCTCATCGCCTGAGGAAGTTGCTCCTCCCAGCTAGCGAAGTGTTCCGGATTGTTCTGGAACAACCCCATTGCATGCGCTTGCTTCAGCTTTGTCAGCAGTGTCTCGGAAATGAAGTGGTCTAGCCCTGCTACGTCTGCCAATCCAAACGATGTGAGGAGCGTGGGTGTGGTCTCCAGACATTTCACAAGAACCGCTGCGTCTGAGAGCACCATATAGTTCAGCTTTTCAAAGACTGCGTACTTGGCAGCATCTTCAAGCACGCTGCCCGTGTCCAGCAGCGCTGTGGTCAGTTGGAAATGCGTCCTGCGCACTCCATCTTGTGAGAATCTTTGCAGTGCCATCTTCCGGCCATTTTGATAGGCCTCATACGTGGGCAGCACTGTGTTCAGCTCACATTTCTCCCACGAGCCAATCTCATGCTGTGCTTCTAAAAACTTGACAATGGCCTGTCCGAAGTGAGGATTGGAGCTGCTACGAGCGATATTCACTGCTCCACACAAGTAGTAGATCATGAGTTGGATCTGGTTGTCAGGCAAGGGCATAGGAAGACTCCCACGAGCATATAGTGTGATGATCTTGGAGTTGCCACTGCCTGGTGCGTCGAGGAAATAAGGAGCAACAGAGCACGTGTAGGGATGTAGATACTCGATGTAGCTGAACAAATCCCGAAACGCTTCCAAACCAAGATTCACCAAGACACACATCTGTAACCAGACATCGCGTGGCACTTTCAGATACAACAGCGCAAGCTGTTTCATGTGACGCCAGATATTCTTTTCGCCATTTCTAGCTTGCTTATGAAACTGGGCTACTTCTAGTGCGTGCGCAACAAGAGAGCGGAGATTCGTGATCACTGAGGCGCCCACTCGACACGCGACAGGTCTTCCGACACTTTGGATTTCTACACTCGATTGAACGCATTGCCGTCGAGAGCAACGAACTCTCTCTCGATATCATACACGCCGCCTTGCTTTGCGGAGGCAGCAAGCGCTTTCAGCACAATTGCATTCAGCTCTGTATTTGTTTCAGAGTGATACTTACCCAACGCATCTGCAACTGGGTTGTCATCGAGAAGTACTGGACCAGGACTGATGTGCTGCTGGAAGCCATTCCCCACGAGTGCACTGTGTCCCAAGGGAGAAGCACGCTCACGGGCTGGTGGGGCCTTCTTTCGTTTGAAACGAAACATGTTCCTAAACTGCTTGTGCCCGTATGGGTAAAGGCAGTGGAAGCGATCTCAGGTAGCTTAGTATCATATAGCTCGGCATCAGAAAGCACTGCCTTTTTCCGGCAGGCAGGTAGGTAGCGGTGGCAAACAGAGCCAGCTGAAGTAGAGAGAGCGAGATGAGACTGTGTATGACACGAAGCGACACAGCGACAGATACAGAACAACAAAAGAGAACGCACACCCACGCAGACAAGTAACGAAAGAGAGAGAGAGAGAGAGAAAGGTTTGCAGTGAGCCAGGAAGACTAGCAGACAAGCGGAAGCGCAAGTGGAAGCGAGAAAGATGAGTGGACTGTGCCGCGCACCCTCAACGGCCACATTTGGACTATCGTCTTGGCAGTTTGTACACGGTGCATGCGCTGTTGCTGCTGCTGCTGCGGTGCACAACACGCTCATTACGCAAACACACTGCAGGGTCTATCCAGTGTTGGCATAAGTTCTTTAGCAAAGCGGAATGAACAGCCAGTGTCGTTGTGCTCAAGTAAGGCAAGGAGACGAAATGGCGTGCAAGGGAAAGAGCCCCACTTCACCCGCACAGCTGGCAAAAGATTCTCGATGCGATCGCAAGACTTGGCGATACCGAACTTCAACTAAAAGCCGATTCGCATAGCACACTGTGGCGATGGCAGGAGAGAGCAAAAAGTGCTGGAAGTGAGATTCGAACTCACGCCTCTTGTTAGAGAATACGACCTGAACGTACCGCCTTAGACCACTCGGCCATCCCAGCATGTCTTTATCCGCAATTGTCAGTACAAATTCGAATATAGAAGCGCAAGTGAAAGGGCAGATCGACCGTCACGAACCCCGTCTGCCACTTGGAAAGATGGCGCACGGAAGTGAAAACGACCCTTGGATCCGCATCGATCCGGCCATCGAACGATGGGGACACATGCGGGAAAACACGCACGAACACTTTCGCTTCAACCGGCGCACCATTTGGGCGGGCGTGATCTGTCTGGTGGTGATCCCTGCTGGAGTGCATTTCCTTTCTGTTCGCTACACGGTAGAGTGGCTCATCTGTGCGGTGCAGTGTTGCTCACGCGTCGTCGCACAACAGAACTACTGGGACTACTCTGGGAAGAGAGAGGCTGACCGCCTACGGAAGCTTGCTCAGCAAGCAGCCGAGCAATAGTGTGAAACAACAAAGACAGTTGTTTCCTCGATAAGGATGATTGCACACACACACGCACACGCACACGCATACGCACTACAGTAACACTCAAGCTGTCTATCTGCGTCGCATGGGCGATCGATCACGCGGATAACGATCCCTCGGGCCTGCGTAGCGTCCCCCATCCGCTCCTCCAGGGCCACCTGCGCCACCACCACCGCCACCAAATCCGCCTGGTCCTCGCCGGTCTCTAGCATCGTAGCGATCATAGGCAGCGCGTGGTCCTCCGCCATAGCCTCGGAAGCCGGTATCTCGCCATGCCGGTCGTGGGCCACCCATCCCGCCTGGTGGCATGCTGCTCATATTGCGTGGCGGCATGCCGTGCCAGATTTTCACATCTATGTAGTCCCCGATAATGAAACGAAGATCCTCCAGTGTCAGCTGATCTGTGGGCGTTGTGTATGCATTCGTCACTGTGCCCAGTTCGCGGATGACAAAGCGATCGCGAATATGATCCAGAAACACCAGGTTGAATGCAAAATTAGTGTTTCGCTTCTGCGCGTCTGGATGCACTTGCGCCACAAGGTTGGCGAGTTCGCGGAGTGTCGCATCTTTCCTGGCCACCTGTTAATCACGACGGCAACGCACACGCACCAGGTGTATGCTTGCAGCTCGTCGTCCACCGGCTGTTTGAACGGCGAGAAGTCTTCCAGGCTGCATGCACGCGTAAGCACTCTGCCACTGCTGGTCGACCGAATTACCGGTGAAACTTGCCCTGCTGTACAAAGAGGCGCAACAGGAACGGGCACATCTGCAGCCGCGTGTTACCGGCAACGCCACACCAGCGCACTACCTTTTCTCTGTTCAGCACTGGCTTCTTTGGAGCCACCACGGCAGACTGCACCATCACCTCATTGCCATTCTGTGCAGGTTCCGGTTCGGCTGACATGCGTGTTGTTCGTCGTCGTCGTCGTCGTCGTCGTCGTGGAGAGCGACAAACACGAGAAAACTTTTTCCCCCATCAAACCACGCTACAACGCACGCAGTTGGATAACAACATCCGCTCTTTCGTCCATTGCATTTTGCTCCGTTTGCCGTACACCGATGAAGCGTGTGTCTGTCCTTGCCACGAAGTGTGGCCAAGCTGCTGGGCTGCTGAGAACACGCCGTCATTCCACCAGCTCGTTGCCAGCCATTATTGACGAGGGGAAGAGTGCCATCGAGCGCTACCACGCTTTGAACGCCACTCTGAATGCGCATATATGCTTTGGCAACACATCGTATCTCTTGGAGCAACTAGAGTGTGCACAGGCACGCTGGAGTCACGGTAGCCGACCTGTTCCGCCCTCCTCCTCCCTCAACCCACATGTTAGGACAGCAGTACAGCCCTTTGGATGGCCGCCTAGTGGCCATTAAGGACAACATATGCTCGCGCTCGTTTCCAACGACATGTGCAAGCCGCATGCTGCAAGGTGGAAGCCACAGACGCTATCTCTAAGCCGCATACTAGGCTACCAGTCGCCTTTTGAGGCTACTGCCGTGAAGCTGTTGCGACAGGCTGGCGCGATCATTTCTGGAACAACGAATATGGATGAGTTCGGAATGGGGTAAGGTGTGCTCCACTGAGGCGCAAGAGAATGCCAACATCGCTATCAGCTCAGCAAACGTGTATTCCTCGTATGGACACACACGCAATCCATACTATAACACGCACGACGAGCGCACAACGGGCGGCAGCTCTGGCGGTAACGCAGCAGCCGTTGCCTCCGGTATGTGCTTCGCGTAAGCACTCCGTTGGCTGGAAGAGCCTCGCGTGATCGCGTCCTGGTAGCGCGTTGGGATCGGACACTGGCGGATCAGTACGACTGCCTGCCAGCTACTGTGGTGTCGTCGGCTTCAAACCAAGCTACGGTCGGCTTTCACGCTTAGGATTGGTCGCGTATGCCGACACGCTGGACACACTCGGGATCCTAGCTCGCTGCGTGGAAGATGTGCGTGCTGTTTTTGGTATGTCTCCCCGACGCACACGTGCCAACTAACATTCGTATACGATGGGTGGTTAGAGGTGTTGGATGATTACGATGAGCAGGACATGACTTCCATGCCTGTGCATGTGCGACAGGTCCACGCACAGCAAACCCCACCGCGTTGTCCCAGCGACTTGCGCGTGGGAGTGCCTCATGTATTTCCCGCTGGATTGACCTGCTCTTTGCTGACACCCGGCAGGAGTATGCGACGAACGAGCTTAGCGCGGAAATGCGTTCTGCTTGGATGCAGACGTGTGACGCGTTCGAGACGCTAGGGGCCACCGTTGTTCCAGTAAACTGTCCGCACACATACGCTGCACTGTCCGCATACTACATCATCGCCACTGCTGAGGCGGCTTCCAACCTTGCACGCTATGACGGCGTGCGTTATGGTACCTTCGCTTGTGGCCAGCGCCATACCAACGGCTTGTTTTCAAGGGCATCGCAGCGAACACGAGGAGAACTGTGCTGGGTACACTGCCACGCGCGGCGAAGGATTCGGAAAAGAAGTGCAGCGACGCCTGTTTCTTGGCAATTTCGTGCTCACTGAAAGGTAGCATCGTCTGCCTGCTCTGTGGTGTCTCACTAGCCAGTGCCGTTCACCAATACTACCATCAAGCACAGAAAGTGCGGCAGCTCATCAGAAGCGATTTCCAAAAGCTGTTCTGTCGAACCAACGCTGAGCGGGTGGACGTTCTGTGCGTGCCCTCTGCCATCGGTCCCGCGCCACTGCTAGCCGACTGTATGGACAAGGGTGTGGCGAACTATGTCAATGATGTGATGACCGTGCCCGCCAGTCTCGCTGGTACTGTCCTTCCTCCCGCTAGCGCACGTCTACTCGGCTGACCCTTCCACCAGGTATTCCTGCCATCTCCATTCCTTCTGCGAATGACCGATCGCTCGGCATTCAACTTCTTGGGCCTTATGGACAGGACTCGCATTTGCTGCAAATAGCACAGGCATTAGACTCTGTATAGTTGGTGGGCGTCTTTAGTTGTATCTGTACGGAATGGGGCACGCTGTAGCGGTCATAGCAATAGTGCGAGACACAATGGATGTCTGAAGGACAGCAGCGCATCAGGATTGCTGCAGCACTTGCTCGCCCGCTGGCTATGGCCCCTTCGCCCACGAAGTGAATGGTGCTGCGTATGCGAAATGCACTACATTCGCCCATCTTATCCGTCGTGCAAATGGCGCAACGAGTGGGCGCCTTTGAGTGGTGGATCGTGTGCCAGCCGACCGAGTGTCAGTTGTCGAACGAGGCTGTGAACGCTTCTCGTTGACTTTTTTCAGATCCAGAAGATGAGTTCAGTGAGTTTCCACGCGTTTCCATTTCTCCCGCAGCCTCACCATGTCCTCACCCCAGGCCGAAGAACTCAAGGCGCTCGGAAACAAGGCATTTGCTGCCGGCAACCATGAAGAGGCGATTGAGCAGTTCACTAAAGCAATCGATCTCGACGGCGACAACCATGTGCTTTACTCCAACCGCTCAGCCGCCTACGCCTCCCTAAAGCAGTACGAAAAGGCGCTGGAAGACGCGGAGAAGACTGTATCGCTGAAATCCGACTGGGCTAAGGTTGTCTTGACGCCCCGTTGAAAGGAGCGGGCTGCTAAGCGTTTTTAGGGATGGGGAAGAAAGGGGGGTGCACTGCTAGGGCTGCATCGTTACGAAGAGGCGAAAGAGGCGTATGCTGCCGGGCTCGAACTGGACAGCAGCAATGCTCAGCTGAAGAAAGGGCTGGAGGATGTCGGTGCTGCGATGGATCGTAAGGGAGGCGAGGATGCTGGACAAGCGGGTATTGGCAAGCTGTTCTCTGGCGATGTGTGGTCGAAGATTGCAGCAAATCCAAAACTAAGCCATTTGCTGGCGGACAAAGATTTCACGGAGAAAGTGAAGCAGATTCAGGCGAATCCTGGATCAATCAATTTGTACGTGCGACTGTCGACGGACGGTGTTGGTTGTAGCAGCACCGCTCACACTGTGCGTAGGCATATGCAGGACCCTCGTATCATGACCGTGCTGATGAGTATGATGGGATTGGACATGCAAGGACAGGATGTCTCCGCACACGATATGGACGATCAAACGATGGCGGATACCTCGCATGCGGCTTCGACAACTGACGCGTCCTATTCGAAAACCGAGCCCGAGTCTGTTCCTATGCCACAGCCGCGGGCGGAGCTGACGGAGGAAGAGAAGCAGAAGCAAGAGGCTGCCTCGGCTAAGGAACAGGGCAACGCATTGTACAAACAAAAGAAGTTCGACGAAGCCTTGGAGATGTATGGCAAGGCCGAAGAACTCGATCCAAGCAACATCACCATTCTGACCAACAAAGCTGGTAGGCAGCGGTGCGGCGTGGCGTGGCACGGACTGTGACGCATGCATCCACTTACCCTCTCCCCTCCTCCCTCGCCCATCCACTACTCTAGCTGTCTATTTCGAGATGAAAGAGTACTACAAGTGCATTGAGTGCTGCGAGAAAGCGGTAGACATCGGTCGTGAGCATCGTGCTGACTACAAGCTTATTGCCAAGTGAGTGGCAGCGTGGATGAGTGCACGCTCGCTAACACCACCATCATCACCACCGCTATCCAGAGCCTTCGGACGTATCGGCAATGCGTACCATAAAACAGACCAGCTGGAGCTAGCCATCAAGTATTTCAACAAGTCGCTGACAGAGCATCGTACAGCAGACATTCTTAGCAAGCTCAAGGAGGTGGGCGGAGACGGGCTCGCCTTCGACTCAACAGGATGTAGTGTGAAAAGTGCTTGAAGCAGCAGCGCGAAGATGCATATCGTGATCCAGAGCTGGCCGACAAGGCGCGCGAGGAAGGCAACGCCATGTTTAAGGCTGGCCAATGGGCTTCGGCGGTTGAGCGCTACACCGAAGCGATCAAGCGACACGACAAAGACGCCAGGTCGTTCAGCAACCGTGCAGCCTGCTATACCAAACTGATGGCGTTCCCTGAAGCATTCAAAGACTGCGAGACTTGCATCCGCCTCGATCCTACCTTTGGTAACGCCCGTGTGTGTGTGTGTGACTAAATCGCATGATGTGATGTTTAGTGAAGGGGTATATTCGAAAGGCGGCCATTGAATTCCTGAAGAAAGACTACTCCGTGTGTCTTGAAACATGCGAGCAAGCGCTTAAACAGGACACGGAGGGAAAGAACAAGCATGAGATTGAGCAGCAAATGTCTCGATGTTACACGGCGATCAATTCCCAGCAAGCCAACGAGACGGACGAGCAGAAGATGCAGCGAGCAGCGCAGGACCCGGAGATCCAGATGATTCTGTCGGACCCGGCAATGCGCGTGATTCTGCAGCAGATGCAAGAGGATCCAAAAGCAGCACAAGAGTAACGCCGCTCCCAAGTGTGTGCATGCGGTCGTACTCACTACCGCGTGTTACCTTCTAGCCACCTGAAGAACCCGCTGGTCGCCTCCAAAATCCGAAAGCTGATCTCGGCAGGCATACTTCGTGTCGGCCACTAGAGACACCGTCCATAGACCACGTTCTTTTAGAAATTGCACACTTACTCCTCGCCGCCACACGCCTCACACACCCCGCACCATGGCCCGCACCACGGCCAGCTCCACACCAGCTTGTTCAGCCCTGTGGCGCCATGCTGCCGGTGCACTTCGCCGCGCCATTTCGCATCTCCACACGCCTGTTCCTGCGGGCGAGGGTGCTGCACACGGCGCCGTGGTTGTGTTTATTGTTACGTGGGTGTGGTGCGACGAATCCGCGCTCCTTGGTTTTCACACTTGTGTCCTCTTCCCTGTCTGCACCCCTGCCCCGCCAGCTGCGTGTCTGTCTGCGTGTGTGTGTGTGTGTTTGCCTTTTGTCTCACCCGAACGCACCTGTACCTCTGCCTACGCGCGTGTCACGCTTGACTGTGTACCACGCCCGTGCGCCTCATCTCCAAACTCTAATTCCTGCTCTAGACGTTTCGGTGCCGGCCCCCTGACATCCTTGCCCCAACATCATCTTAGCGGTGTGATTCGATGTTTCAACCGGTATGCTTTGGGTCTGCTTGTGCGCACCGCTAACCCGTCTCGTCCGGGGGGTCAGCCGACGAGAAAGCCTCGCGCGTTGCGACGTCCGGGCATCTCCTCCTCCTCCATCTCAGCTGGTGTCGACAACGAGAATAAGAACGCAGTAAATAAGGAGAACGATGTGCCACGCGTGGTGATTCCCGCAAAGGCGACACGCACAGGGAGAGTGTTGGGAGGAAAATCTTCCAATTCCTTCTCCGGTGCCTCATCCGGGATCCCGACCAAACAGCCGCTCGGTGAAAAGACGCTCAACGCTGTTAATACCACGGTAATGCTCTGTCTGTCCTGTGCCACCACGCTAACAGCGCATACAGCACGCTAGAGTGTCCAAGAAGCTGTCAGGTCGAAGCGCATCCACAAACAATGTGGGAGCCGTGATATCAAGCAAGGCGAAGCCGTTGGCCGAAAGGGCAATCAACGCAATGGCACGAACCTCGCGTGCTGCAGCTTCCGGGGCTGCCCCTTCGGTCGCTGCGGCTGCTGGTCGAGCACGTCTGCTGGAATTGCGGACGAAACTCGATCCAGGCACCGGTGCTACAGCTGTCGCTGCGACGGCAAACACCAAAGTCGGGCTTGCGAGGCTGGTGAAACGCTCGTCTTCGGTCGGCACGGAGGTATTGGCCTCGGTGTCGGTCGCGACAGCTTCTACTGCGATCGCCACCAAGAAGAAGCCAGCGCCGAAGAAGGCAACCTTACTGAGGACAAAGTCGCTTATAAGCACACCCGAGCTGCCCGCAGAGAACGAGGAGAGCTCGGCAGACGAAGGTTGGGAGGAGTTAGACAATAACGAGGAGGAGGACGCGATGATGGCGAACGAGTATGTGAAGGAAATATTTGAACATATGCGCACCCTAGAGGTAGGACCATGCGTCGGGGAGACGCGTGATTGTTTGTTGTATGCTCTTTGCCTCATTCCCTCCCTCCCTCTCCCCCTCTCCACAGGAAAATGTGAAGCCGGACCCTTTGTATATGGACCAGCAGCCGGATCTTAATTGGAAGATGCGCGGGATCCTGACAGACTGGATGATTGACGTGCATCAGAAGTTCATGATGGTACAGGAAACACTGTATCTGGCCGTCAATATCATCGATCGCGTTCTGTCGGCGCGCTCGGTTAGTCGATGCAAGCTGCAGCTGCTTGGAGCCGCTGCTATGATGATTGCCGCAAAGTACGAGGAGATCATGTCGCCAGCGATGATCAACTACATCTACATGGCTGAGGGCCAGTTCTCGGAAGCGGAGCTATTACATGCAGAACGCTATGTGCTTGGCGTATTATCGTATAATCTCGCGTTTCCAAACCCGCTTAACTTCCTACGGCGCGTCTCCAAAGCGGACGGCTATCATCTGCCGACGCGAGCACTTGCCAAGTATTTTATGGAGATCCCATTTGTTGATCATCGACTTTTGCCCTATCCGTGGTCGCTCATTTCAGCTGCTGCGATGATGCTTGCTCGCTACGTGATGCGCCGTGAAGGATGGGTAAGTGCGCGCGTGCATTCCATTTCGGTCGTTGACGGGGTCTCTTCTTGACGACGGGCGATAGACTGCGAACCTGCGCCATTATTCCGGCTACTCAGAAAGGCGCGTCACGCCCCTAGTGGAGTTGCTGTTCAACTATCTGAAGAGCGACACTGTGCACGAAGGCCTTTTCAAAAAGTTCGCGGGGAAGAAGCATCGTAGAGCAGCCATCCTTGCCCGCGAATGGGCCGCACCAAGAAGCTCGTACAAGGATGATGGTCCAAGCTACGGGAGAATTTCTATGAAATAGCGAAGGAGAGTACACGTCAATGTGTGCAGCAATCATTTTTAAGTGTGTGCGTGTGTGCGTGTGTGTGTGTGTGTGTGTGTGTGTGCGTATATGCATGCCAGGACAAATTGTCAGGATATACGCACTAACAAAGACTTTTTCCTTCTATTATTCCTCCTTGTCTTTGCTATTGTGTTGGCGCACTGAGACGTGAGGAGCAAATGAAGGTGTTCAGTGGCCCTTCTCTGTTATGCGAATGTGGTCGCACCATCAACAGACCTGTGCTTCTCGCCGTCCAGGTGACATAGCATCCTTCGCTGTAATCTAGCAGGAACAGGCATAGCTCCATAACTGTCGCAATCAATTTAACCAGTTATGTATGGATTGGCTGAACCGGTTAAATCGGCTGAATCGGCTGAATGGGCAGTGGAACCAGAGCCGTGTCTCTCCCTGGTAGATACAAACACACAACGCACACACCAATAAACCTGCTTCGACGTGCTCGGGCTGCTTGTGCTCGTGCGGTGCGTGCGCGTGGTTCGCTTGACGACGCGTGGTGATTTAAACACGCGCACGTGTGATTGGTAAACGAGTGCTCTCATTCTCACGAAGCTCATGAAGATACTGCTCACAGACGAATAGAATGTCGACAGCATGGCAGTGAACAGGCAGGGCTGGAGAATGCGATAAATCTTACGCCTTTATGCGGATGCGGATGCGGATGTGGTGTGGATGTGATGTGGATGTGTGCGTAGCGGTAGCAACACCGCCAGCCAACTGATGTGCATACATACAAAATGAAGTTTTATAACTGTTCACTTGTCCAAACGGTTGGCGTTGGGCATGCTGGTAGTGTGTGGCGTGCAATGAGACACACATCCGCTGCGACACGTCTTGCGATGCGTACCATCGGGAGCCCATTCTCATAATCACGCACTTTTTATGTTTTGAAGATACAGCAGTCATTTGCACGAACCGGTCTGTGTCTCGTCCAGGCTATCCGTCCACACCCTCGCACAAACGCACAGACGCAGTTGCACACACAGACATGCACAGTGAAAACAATACTTAGCAAACGACAGAAGAACCATTCCTGTGCAACCTCTCTTGGCAAATCTTTGTCAGCCACCAAACACTCAACCTTTATGATCGTGCATTCTGTTGGCGTGTTCGTGTCGACTGCTCGTCCACCCAGCCCTTGAGTCCGCTTCCGCTCAGGCTCTGATGAGCTGTGCTTCGCACACCGTTGCTGCGACCAGCAGTGACCAGTGCTGACGTGGGCATCGACGGTGCAATCGCTGTCGTTTCCCGCCGAGACTCGGTAATGTCCGATAGATTAGTCACACTTCGACGGTTCCACTGGCTCGTTCCGCCGCCGGGACCGTTATAATTTACAGACGAGTGCGCCGTTGGTAGCGGCGGGAACTCATCCTCATTCATGGCCGGAGCATTCGCTCGAGACACACTGCTCCGGCGTGCACAGTAAGACCCTGACGTGTTGGCCGCATGCGCTGCTGCAGGCAACGGTGGATACTTCCCGTGCTGATGCTGATGTCCGTAGGCGTTCTGGGCCGCTTGCACAGCCATTGCATACAGGTCCTGATTGGAAGTGGACAGGCTTTGACTGCGCATCTTATATCGCTGCTGCGACGACGGCATTCCTCCTGAAGGCGGCGCAGGAGCGGCAGGGCGATTGTAGACAGTTGGAGACATGGGTAGCGGATTATGGGCGGACGTCGATGACATTGGCGTGTCTGGCACCAACTGACTGCGTATGTTCCGATATGTAGCTGCGACTTCAGCATGCGTTGGCACATGGATCGGAGGCGGAACCCGGCCAGCCGCACCACCATCACTAGGCTGGTAGGACTGGCGGTACACCGCACGATTAGGTGATTTCGCAAGAGACGACGGTGCTAGCGGGAAATGCTGCGCCGAGTCGTCGATCGACAGCTGTACTGGCCGAGACAGTGGAATATGGTGATGCGATTGTCGCCGCTGTCGAACCATCGGTGCAGTTTGTTGTTGCTGGTGCTGTAGGCCATTTGCCGAGACTCTAGCCATGGACTCTAACTCTGCACCTCCAGATTGCATACGTCGATGCCGCCCTTGCTGTTGCTGTTGCTGCTGATGCTGTTGTTGCTGATGCTGTTGCTGGTGTATCAGTTGTTGAAAAGTCATCCCCTTGGTGCGGCCATACGTCCAAGTGTTGCTTGATGCCACATGCGCTGGCATAGGCGGTTCTGGAGCTGTGGCAACGCCGCTGGCCATCAAGCGCCCCTGTCGATCCAATCGTTCTTCAGTCACAGCGTCATAAATAGCACCACTTGCTGAAACGGTCTTCGCCATAGGTGTGCCTGACGGCTTGTTGCGCTGCGTGAGGGCAGCGGCAGCAGAAGCGTTGCGCTGCGTAGTGCTTTGCTGGACCGTATGCTCCAGATTCGTGTCTGGTGATCCGTTTGTCGAGCTGCCTCCGACAGAGCCGTTCAGCTGGCTGCGACGTGACAGCGATCGCAATAGGCTCGCATTGCGATCTTTCCGATCATTCGTACTCGCTGCGGCAGCACAGTTGTTATTGGGCGAATAGGTGACAGCGGCTCTCGCACCTGCGTCTATAGTCGCTCGGTCGGCGGACTTCGGATGCTCCGGGGGTATCACGCGTAGCCGCCCCGCCTCCTCTTTGTCCGTCAGCTGCCGTGTCTGCTGAGACTGTGCGATAGGGCGCCGGCTCGGGGAAGCAGAAGGTCCGCGACTAGAGCCGTTGCTATAGGACGCACGATTTTTGGAGGGTGAGTGCGAGAACTGGTTTGCTTCCGGGTTTTCAGAAGAAGCCTGTAGTTGCAGCGAAGCCGAAGCCGACTCTCGAGAATTGGAGCGCGACGTGTTTTTATGCGTCTGGGAGTGGAGCGGCAACCCGTCGGCCGCACTGCCGACACTACCCTCCGCAGTTCGTATTCCAGCAGACGGCGGGAGCGGAGGCCAATGTCGATTATCATTGATGTCCACAGGAGCGTGCTGTAACGTAAGCGCCTGCTCTGGCATACGATACGACTGACCCATCATCAAGGCACTACCATCTGACCGGGTTTTTTGATGTCCAGCACCAGACATACGTCGTCGCGTTTGTACAGATAGCTGGGTCTCTGCTGCTGCTGCTGCTGTTGCTGCTGCCGCTGTGGTGGCTGTCATTGCGTTTGTTCTTGCCGCTACTGTTGCTGGATCTTTCGTTTCGGTTTGCGCTGGTATGCGACCAGATTGGCGCTGGAATGCCAATTGATCTGCAAATGGTAGTGACGCAGGTGGTGGTAGCGGCGGTTGCAACGGCTTCTGCACAGCACCTCGATCGTTATCACGCCTCACGGCCCCCGCAGGGTCAGCTGACTCGTTCACTAATGGCAGGTGTTGCGTTTTTGGCGGCAGTGGTGGTGGTGGCGCGGCATTATTCACTCGCGCGCCACTCACGGTGTTGGACCGGTGCCGGCTCGATGTTGATGATGTGGAGGAAGGAGAAGATACCGGCAGTTGCTGCTCTACAGGCGCAGGTACGAGCGGTGCTGCTGCTGCTGCTGCTGCCACTACTGGTTGGCTCTGTGTGCTTGTTGAATTGCTGGTGGTGCTTCGCGTTGCTGACCGGCCCCCCGGGAGCGTGGGGGGAACGAATTTACCGGCAAACTTTTCACCGGTAATAAAGGGATGCAGCTTGGCCTGTTGTGGACTCCATCTTTCAAACGGATTCAGGTTCAGCAGGCCGTGGAGAAAATCCACCAACGCCTCACGATTCAGCCGCTCTTTCTCCAAGTCTTTTGGCGACAGGTTCTTTCGTGTGATCGGGTAGTTCTGCACAATGTCCGGAAGCGTGGTGGCATTGAAGTACTGCTTGGACGGCTTCTCCTGTACGCTATGCTCACGAGAATACTCCTCCAGCGTCTTTATCCGGAATCGTGGCCGCAATGATATGCCATCAGAGGGAAGTCGGATGAAGAAATTCGGTGCGGTTTTCCCAAACTCGATCAACTTAGACGGCGGCATTCTGGATCAATGGGCATGAGCAAGGTGGAGCGAGATGGAGCGAGATGGAGCGAGGCGAAGCGAAGCGACTGCCATACCCGAGCATCTTTACAATGCGCGCCACCTGGTCGTACTCGGATATACCAGGGAACATGGGGAGGCCAAGGAAAAGTTCGGCAGCAATGCATCCTAATGACCACATATCGATTGCCGAGGAGTATCTGTCCTCCTCGTCAGCACACACGTCCGCGCCTGCCGCTCCTCCCGCTCCTCCCGCCCACACCCATAACATTGCACATACGGAAGACCGAGAAGCACTTCTGGGCTTCGATAGAACCGCGACTGGATGTAAGTGTAGACGGTTTTGTGCTCGTGGCAAGCCGAACCGAAATCGATCACCTTGATTGTGGGCGACTCTAAACTAACGGTGTGAACACGCGGCTGTCAGCACGCCGTCATTGTGCACCGACAGACTCACTTTTTTAAGAGCACATTCTCGGGTTTCAGATCGCAATGTATTATCTTCGCTTCGTTTAACACTGTCAAAGCATCCAGCATCTGTGCGGTGAACACGCGGACCAGGTTCGTGGAGAGTCCGCGGTATTGGTTCTGCTTGATCAGCTCGTAAAGGTTGACGGACATCAGCTCGAACACTAAGCAGAGGTGGTTGCGATGCGTGAAATGATCGTGGAGGCGTAGAAGGTGGTGTTGGTCGCGCGGGTCATACTGCCTGTTCAGCTACACCATCGGGCGGGTTGAGCAAAAGAGGTGCGACACAAGCCAGAAGCCAGATCGTTTACCAGTTCCAAAATGGCCACTTCCATCAACGACTGGTTGTGGTACGCCGGTTTGTTCTTTACCACCTTGACAGCCACATAGTCGCCCGTCTTCAAGCTTTGGCACTTCACCACTTGACCAAACGTGCCAGACCCCAGCATGTCCAGAATACGATATCTGTTCACGCAGTGGTGAGTGGATGGGTGGGTGGGTGAGCGAGTGGCAGCATGGCCTTGCGAGCATGCGCTTCCCGGGGACTATTACTTGTTGGGCTCGTCGCCAAGCGTGTCGTTGACGCACAGCACGTAGTCACCGTCTTCGTTGTCGTACCCGTCATTCTTAACCCCCTTGGAGGGTTTGGTGAGGACGCGACGTGGATTGTGTGCGGGTTCGTAATGGAACTGTGGGTTACTGCGCGCGTACACAGTGGCCAGCGTCAACGTTAACGCTTGTACCGGCTACCACATGTGCGTCAGTTCCAGGACCCATGCGCCACACATACACTAACGAAAACCCGGTGTTCGTTTTGGAAGCGGTCCCGTGGCCTTTCGTTGACCACAGGAAGGAGATCGGATTTCTCGCGCACGTGTCGAAACCCAGCTTCGTGGGAGGACGGCGCTTGTGAGGACAAGTGCGCAGAACGCGGAGACGGCCGAGTGACAGGCAGCGGGACAGAATTGGATGCCATTGTGTGTAATGACAGCTAGCACGAGCGGGGAAAGCCGTGGACGGGAGGGATAACAGCGTCGAAGCAGCGTGCAACAACCAGAGACAGAATGGGAATGCGCCGATTAAACAGCAGCAGGAATATCAGGATGGGCGCTAAGGAGAATTTGCCGCAGACTGGTAGAGGCAGAGACGGAGGTGGAAATGACAACGACAACGGCGGGGAGAGAGGCGAAGCGGGACGGCGGGACAAACCAGCGATCGGACCGGTTGTCGGAAAGCACTCGCTTGAGAGATGCATAATCGCTGCGAGAACGGCGCCATCCCCGACAACCAGCGCATACATCAACCAATAACGCACAAGCGGTCCTTTTTATTACATCTTACACTGTTGTTTCCGGTGTTGCTTCCACCGAACAAGATAAAATAGCCGTTACTCGGTCATCCACGCCCACCGACCACACCTCCCACTCCTCCCACGCCTCTGCCCCCGGCGCAACCACTGCCGGCTGTTCTGGCGAAGAGGGCGTCGCTTGTTCGGAGAAGCGAACGCGCATGTGTAGCCGCCACACCGCGCAGCTGCCAGGCAGCCGCCACTCTCCCTCCTCCTGCTCTACATGCCGCAGTTCTGATGCATGTCGTTGGACAAGGCTGTTGTACACTCTCACCGTTTCCACCTGATACGTGTAGGGTGGTGGCCTGCTTTCGGTGGTGGCTGACGAGGAGCACATTGCCACCGCGTGGGGATCAAGTACAGGCGGGGGAAACACATCGTAACGGCATGTCACAACATGGATCGCACCGTTGGTCAGGCGAACCAATAGCGCTGAGATGATTGCTGCGGGTGCTGACGCGGCATTCTCAGCAAGGGCTTGTGGCACGAGCGATGACGCAAAAGCGGTGCGTCGCCAAGCCACCGAGGTGACGCGCTCCACACCTACCGTCTCGTCCGTACTCGGGATCAGCTGTGCCAACTGCGCCAGCCTTGACGATTCCCAGGCGGTCCATCGTAGCGATTCTGCAAGAGAAGCCACGGTGTTGCCGCATAATCGTTCCAGTTGCTCTAAGCATCTTTGTGTCACCAACGAGTCTCGCGTGAACAGAGTGATGCTCGCTCGTCCCGCATCCTTCCCACCGCCCACCGGCTTCCCCGCATCGTACAACTGGAAATGGATCGTGACGGTAGACCGTGCACTATCCATATCTACACGTGCGATCTCAGACGCCTGGACAGTAAACAGAGCTCGCAGATGCTTCTCCGGCTGTCTTTCGATCTGTGACGTAGCAGCAGAGCCTGCCATCGGAGAAGGCGTGTTGGGTCGAGACGTGCCAGCAGCTGCACCAGCTTTCCACCGCCACCCCATCGCAACGGTTATTTACGCTTATCACCTACACGCCACACTTACCAGGGATCGGCTCGACGAAGTACAGTGCGCGAGAGCTAATCGCCACAAAGACCGGCTGTTCTATCGCCGTCGGCACCATACCCGCGTGATCGGCGGTGGCCGGAGTATGTCCAGGCATCAGCGGAACATTATCCATCACGTAGTTCAAGCCTGTCCACCATCGACCACTGATGCCCGAGCTTTCCTGCCCGCTGCCGCCTCCCTTCTCGCCAGCAGCGGCTATCAGCGGGCGTGTTTGCATGACCAGCCCAGCTGCTATCCAGTCCACCAGTGTCTCTCTATCCTCGACAAAGATGTTCAGGTGGAAGTACAGACGAAGGCTGTTGGTGATGTGTTGAAAGGGCGGTAAAGTGGTGGAGGTTTGCCACGTGCTTGCCACATCGATGTGGCTGCTTGCGTTGCTGCTTCTGCCGACATTGCTTCCGGAACGCGCAATCGCGCCGCCTATTCGGTGAAGGCCCTCTTCCATGCGTGACAACGGGCTTGTTACAACAGTGCTGACCAAACTGCTAAGCAATGCGGTGGGCAATGAAGTGAGCGTTTCTCCCTCTCGCGACGGTGTGTGCGTGTCCTCGGAGTCCAGCTTCGAGCCGTAGAACTCCACCAAAAAGGTTTTCCCGCACTGTCCACACTTCATTTCTTTGTCGCTTCCATGAGCGATGCCGCTTTCGTCGTCAACATCGCCCTCCTTGCTCTCCATAGAGGTTTTGCTGGGCTCTGCGGCAGCGAGTCCCACCCATCCGCATGCTAAGCACCGCGCCTGCTTACACACCTCATAGACCCATCCACGGCGCTGATTCTCCTCCATCACCCGCTGTAGTCGCGCGAACACTTCCTTTCTCGCAGTGTCTGCGTCTTTTTTGGCGGACTCCTGGACAGTGTAGCTGCACAACAGGATGGGATCGTGTCGCGAATACTTGAACCGAAGACATAGCGTGTGGTCCTTTGACTCATGGACATCAAGAAGCCCGTAGAAAGGACGTTTCTGCACCACCTCTCCGCTCTCCGTGTCGAATTCCACCAGCTGTGTTGTCTCGAAGTGGACGAGCCGCGGAGCAGGGACGGCACGCGAGATGTGGCGTCGTCGACGTTGCGTGCGTGATCCCGATCCGTCACCAGACACCACCATCACTTCGATGGAATACGTGTCAACGTGGTCGGCAATAACCGCGGCGCTCACATCCGCGGGTGGATCGAAAGCCGCACGCGTCCGCTTCATTTCTGCCATGTCTGTCTCGTCAGACACGTTCATGGACACGCAGCGACGAAGCTCTTCGCCTGGCGCAATTGCCGTGATGCCTAGCGATGGATGGCGTAGTTCAGAATCGTCTTTCGAACCCACATGTCGCCTGCGAAGTTCTGCTTCAGGACGCTTCATGCTGTTCGACCTGGTCGGAGCTATAACATTGCTGGAGAGCCGCGGCGAATGCAGGTTGCGAAACATGCCCATGGAGATGATCCGCTTCCCTTCAGAGCCTTGGCTTTCCCTGGAAGCGTCTGAGTCCAGCGCCTGTGCTTCGTCGTCCATGTCCTTCTCGTTCTGCTGCTGTAGCTCGTTGTAGACGCGTAGCCATGTGGTTCCGGCTTCTTCACGCATCGCTTGGATGCGTCGTCGGAATTCATCACCAGTGTTGGCCAACGAGGCCAGCGAGTCTTTCGCATTGGATTTCAACGAGTCTGGCGAGCTTGTTCGCGTGAGAGTGGACGCAGGCAAGACAGGCGAAGACACGGTAGCAGCCGTGCCGGTCTCTGGAGCAGTGTGGGATTTGGGTGACGGATGGGCTGCACGTTTGGGCTCGTCTTCCAACGCTTGGCGCCGCACAGACGCTTCCAGACTAGCCACACGCAGCACACGTTTCTTCTGCATGTCCTGTCTCATGCTGTCTGTCGATAGACACGACGTGTCCGAAATCATAGTGCTGGACCGACGACGTTCGCTGTGATGCGGGTCATCTTCTTCCGCCTTCTCGCGTTCTGCGGCTTCTACGTCTTCTTCTTCTTCGTTTCCGGATGCTTCAGTGATCTCGACAATGCGCGGCTTCCGCTTTCCTTGATAGTGTTTCTTTCGCAGCGCAGTGACCACCACGCTGCCATCGTCGTGGTCGCTGCGGACACCGCTGTCCAGCGCGCCCAGGCCCACGGTGGCCTGTACACCGCTCACGCCAAGCGTCGTTTTCCCGGGCGCAAGACCGGTCACATTCACCACAGCGGCAGTGATGAAATTGTCAGCGTCATCGGGTGGACCGGGCCTGGCACGCAGTTGCCGGCGTTCCCCAAAGCTTGGGCCAGAGCCGTCAAGGAGCAAGGGACCGGCAGTGTCCAGATGACCTGACCGTTTGAACGCGGCAAACACTTCCACACGATACCCTGACTATAGCCCGCATGGAGATAAACATGTGTTTGAGTTGTTAGTGTTGTTGAGCGGAGGGAGGAGGGAAAGAAGGTAGAGGAAGAAGGGAAGAGAAGGGAAGGGAAGGGAAGGGAAATATGGCAACACACTGATGAAGTACCTGACGAGTGATCGGATTTCCCAACAGTTGCAACACACGCAACCCAGGCAGTCCAGCCAGCAAGGCAATCTGGGCCATGGACGAGATGTGGTTATCGCGCAGATCTAGCTGCTCTAGCGCCCACAGCTTTTCCAAGCCAGCACAGGTTTCTATTGCATTGGCACGCAAGCTCAATATCCGCAGACTGCCCAGTAGTTCGGGTGCTTTCAGTGTATCGACCATCTGGTTGTAGGACAAATCGAGGGAGCGCAAGCGATACAGATCGGACAGACAGTCTGGAAGACTGGTCAGTTCGTTGTGCGCGAGCGAGAGCGACTCAAGGGTGGTGGCGCAGTAGAGAAAGCAACGGGGATGAAGGTGGGTGGAGGTGAACGCGTTTTTGGAACAGTCCAGATGAGTGAGCTTGGGCCACACCTCGCCCGGGGAGAGGGTGACCGAGTCGTCGGACGCGTCCTCGTCGCGGAGCAGGACAGGGTGGTTGTTGGCACAGCCGGTGCGTCGCATGTCAGCAAGCAGCACATTGACCAGTATCTCGATGGGATCACTGATCTCACCACCCTGCACCACAAGCGACTGCAGATGCGCCTGGATATGGATCCAGCCGCTGAAACACGCCGGGGCCAGCTGGTAGAGCTGCAGGTGCGTCACATGGGTGAATAGACACAGCGAGACGGTAGCGGGTGGTGGGTGCGGAAGGTCAAGGATGCGGCGTTTAGCAAAGGGACCCAGACGCAAATGCGTCAAATGCGTCAGCTGGTCGTGAAGGTAGTCGAGTTGTTGCGCGAGTGTGAGAGCAGGCGGGGCAGCAGCGGCGGATGGGAAATGTGTCCAGACGGAGAACAAGGAGGCGGCCACGGAAAATAACGACGTGTGGGAGGTAGTGGAGCGCAGAGACGAAGGAGAAGCGGGACGCGGAGACGCGGAAGGCGGGGTGTCGAGGGGTGATGAGGGCGGTCGACGCAGATGTTCGGCCAACCGCGTGCTCACATAGTGCAGATGGAGCGGATCCATCAGAAACATCGGCGGCGGCTGGGCAGCCTGCGCCGACGCAAACAGTGACAGGCCTGTGGACGGCTTGGCATGGTGCTCGCGCAAATAGTTGGCGAGCGTGACGATAAATTGATCGCCCGTGACATGCATCGCTGCGGTTGGAAATGCACGTGACCCACCACGCCACAGCGGCGGGTGGTGTGAAGGGTCGCTGCTTTGGTTGTTTGTTGGTTGATGTTGTTGGTTAAAGGGCGTTGGCTGATGTTGTTGGTTAAAGGGCGTTGGCTGATGTTGTTGGTTGATGTTGGCTGGTTGCTCATTTGTTGCTCATGCCACATCACAGCACACCACCACAACCAACAGACTTCTGCTACTCTGCGGACGAACACCTTGTTCCACACCGACACAGCTCTCTTTCACCGTGTTGTCGCTGCTATTATTGCTGTCGCTGTTGTTGTCGCTGTTGCTCCTGCTGTGACTATGAGGAGACCGTTTTCGAGCGGATTTTTTGCCTGCCTCACACCCGCCACCGCTGCTGAATGGGCAAGTTTCCAAAGACACAGCAGCGCAACGCGCCCACCGCTCTCGACGCCCGTCCAAGCACGCGCAGGACTGCCGATGCCACTGCCGCTGCTGTCACCGGCGCACAACGCACATTCGGTCCCATGTTCGACAAGGATCTGGGCCAGCACATCCTGAAGAACCCGCTGGTGGCCCAGGGCATCGTCGACAAGGCCGCCCTGCGCACGTCCGACGTCGTGCTAGAGGTCGGTCCGGGTACCGGCAACTTGACCGTGCGCATTCTCGAGGCTGCCAAGAAAGTGATTGCCGTCGAGCGAGACGTGCGTATGGCTGCCGAACTGGCAAAGCGTGTGCAGGGAACGTGCGTGGACACGCGTGGGATATGGCTCACCACCAGCGTAGTCCGGTGCAGAGAAAGCTGGAGATTCTGCAGGGTGACGTGATCCAGACCCAGTTGCCCTACTTCGACGTGTGCATCAGCAACACCCCCTACCAGATATCTTCCCCGCTGGTCTTCAAACTGTTGCAACACCGACCACAGTTTCGGTACCACCCACCCACACACCACCGCTCACCCCACTACTGCTAGGTGTGCGGTGCTGATGTTTCAGCGTGAATTTGCACTGCGCCTGATTGCCCGTCCAGGAGACGAGCTGTACTGTCGTCTGTCGGTGAATGCCCAGCTGTATGCTAAGATCACGCATGTGATGAAAGTGGGCAAGAACAATTTCCGGCCTCCCCCGAAAGTCGAATCGTCGGTCGTGCGCATTGAACCGCTCCAGCCACCGCCTGCCATCGATTTCAAGGAATGGGACGGGCTTGTGCGTATCGTGTTCAGTCGTAAAAACAAGGTAGCCCCCGTGGGACGGGGAGCCGTGTGGCGGTGGCGCTCAGCAATGCTAGACACTGGCGTCAAGCTTCAACACGTCCACCATCCATGCCATGCTTGAGTCCAATTACAAAACCTACTGCTCCCTGCACAACAAGGTACCGGCTGTGGCCAACCCGTGCACCGCCGCCTAACGACCGATCCAGATTCTTGAAGACGACTTTGACATCAAGCGAAAGATTGAGCTCATTCTCACTGACACCGGCTATGCACAAACACGCGCAGCCAAAATGGACCAAGACGATTTCCTCAAGTAGGTGTGGTGTGGTGTGGTGTGGTGGGTGGCATGGGTGGCATACACGATCTAACGTCATGGCCGCACTTCCTTTTCCTTGCACACCAGACTGCTTTCTGCATTCCATGACCATGGCATCCATTTTTGTTAGATAAGAGATGATGTATTTAGACAGTAGTGATTGTACTACATTTTGGCAGCTAGACCCAATTGCGGATGTCGCAGCACTCTCACGGCATCCACCCACATCTCTTCCTTCAGCATGGCGTACGCGTCGCCGCCCTTGGTGCGCCATTTTTCAGCAATGGCCAGCGCAGTGGGGATCAGTTGTTCGACAGAACACGCCATGTCTATCACGCCCAGTGCAGCAGAGGCAGCCGCATCGTATCTCCGCGCCTGCAGCACACAGTCTCGCCACATAGTGACAGGCAGTTTGGCGCGTAGGATGGCAGCCATGCCAGGAGGCAGTGGGGCAGGCAGATCGACCTCGTTCTACAGTCCGCATATAGTGTGCAATCCACAGCAGTCAAGCAAGGGAAGTGACGCACCATGCACAGATAGCCACGGTCTTGCCGCATCACCCGATAGTCATGGGCCAAAGCAAACATCTGCGGCAGGTGTGAACACAGAGGTGGCTCAGTCGCAAGCTTACAAACCCACCGGCAAAGGCGTGTCCGTTCACCGCAGCCACAGTCACCATGGGAAGGGTCAGTAGCCGTGCCAGCATCTGCTGGTACAGCAGCAGGAGCTCAGTGGGATCCTCACCGCGGGCAAACAGTTCTTCCAGTGCCAAGCCGTTGCTGTAGAACTTGTCGGTACCGGTGGTGACGAGGGCGAGGGGAGAGGTCTCGTGGCGCTGCTGACCATAGGCCTCTGCGTGGTCCAGGGCAGCCAAGATGGCGTGGCAGAACGGGACATGGAAGCGGCTGTCAGGAGCACGGTGGAGCGTCAGCAGCAACACGTTGTCGCTGAGCGCAGAAAGCGTTGTGATGGGGGCGGCGGCGGGGAAGGACACAGGCGCAAACATCGAGAAGGCGGGGCGAACGCGTAGGTGTGGGAGTCGTGTGGCGCCACAACACGCATCAGCAGCTGCTGCAACGGGGATGATCGCACTTGCACTCTTTGTACAACAATATTTACAATGTTCAAGATGCTACGTGTCGATACCGTGTCTACACAGCAGCCTTCTCCACGCTACCACCTGTGCTCGGCCGCTTCTGAATGATCACAACACTTGCATAGGCGTCAAGAATAGAACTCATGACCTGTGGAAAGATGCGGTCAGCAGATGCACTTCGCTGCACACTTACCACATCCGCAATAACAGCCTTCTTATTGGTGACAGTGAAGAGCCTAGCATTCAGAAAACGGGCTGTATACCCCACTGAAAATACGTTGGGCACATGTCGAAGCACTTTGATCCGAGAACCCCGACCATCTGTGTATTGAGACACTGTGATAGCTCCAATGTCATTGTCAGCCCGCATAATTTCCAAAGCTGTCCAGCATATTAGTGTGAGCAAATGTGCACACTACACACACACACTCATACCATTATGATAAATTGACGTCGTATAGCTAAGTGTAGGTGTTGTGTCCACCAGCTGCTTGATCTCGTCGCATATGACCTTCGTCTGCGGGTGTGTGGTGAGCAGAGGAGGAAGGCATAGCAATGCTGCTACCTCTTCCTCGCTTGTGTCCCACTTTTTCAGTGCCGCGATCAGTGGCGATCCCTTGCCAAACTGTATGGTTACCCCCCCCGTGTTATAACATGTCGCATTGCAGCACTAGTGCACACACATGCACACACGCAGGGAGACATACTATAAGTTGTGCACTGTTCTGTTTGTGTGTATGAGCGTGAATGTGAGTGAGTATATGCAAATGTGCCACACCACCCACCACATTGCTGCCACCACACCACCCACACATACCTGCAGATCACTCAGTCGTGCATCCACCGGCACCTGTTCAGCAAGCAGGTACGCATTCATGCTGTAGTACATGCCATCAAGCATGTAATTGATAGTGATATCATGATTGATATATATATCTGGATTGTCTTTGATATGGGCCATCCAGATCATGTCATCCACCATCTGCTGGAAAAAGGGGTAGCGCGAGCTGGCAGGCTGTCCACTGGGCAGTGCTGCCAGCATGTCCATCTGCGAGTAGTACTTCTGCACGAATGCCCCTACATTCTCGGTGATCAGGTCGAGTGCCTTCCATGTGTCCGTCTTCTTCATCTCCCCGGGCACTTCTTCCCTACACACAGCCGTCAGCCGGATACGCGTACCGATGGACATACTCTTCCGCTTGCCCATTCATTCTGCGCGCAAGTAACACTCCCGGTGAGGGATACATCTTGTACACTGTCCGCATGAACAACACACACTGCCGAATGAACAGCTGTCCACCATCGATGCTCGACACGATCTTGTCGTCGAACTTCGACGTCACCACATCCTTCGTGCTCCAGGCAACAGTATATGATGGCGACTCCGTTGACGCAGCACCATTGTGCCCACTGCCATCGGTGGGTGGCCATAAAACAGGCCATGTGTGCTGCTTTGCCGATCCCGCCACGGAGAGGGAAGCAGCACGTCTGCGATCGACATCAGACTTGGGTTTGAGCTTGACGACAGAAATACTGGAGACTTCCTCTCCGTCGTTAAAATCCGCATAATCGCGCAGGTAGGCAACCAGCTACAAGGGTCAGTAGAGTGGTGGTAGTGGGCGGCAGATGCAAGGCATACACGCACCTCTGTGTCTGAGCCGATGAACTTAGGCTCATCAAGATTCGAGTTGACGTCCCACCAGTATTTCTTGTCATCCTGCGGGAGTGCATACCGCGCGGGATCTGCAGTTTCTGTGGACTGTTCGAGCGGACCAGGCACGATGGCAAACACATGCTCTGGAACACGGATTACCAAGCCTGTCACATCGGGTGTCAGCTGCTGGAGCACTGTGTGATACACGGAATGGGTGAGTGGGCAGTGCGCACATGCCATGCACCTACAATTATCAAGAGAGACACCGGTCACATCCATGTTGTGGTTCTGCAACACACGCGTATACACTAATGTATGCGAACTCTCACTCTTAATATAACCATTGATACGCTGCTGTGCGTCCTGTATGTTTGTCCACTGGATTGCTTCTTTGCCCAGCTGGAGGGAGAGGAATGCGGCGTCAGCACACAGGATGGGAGAGGGTGCACACCAGGTTGTTGATGGCGTACTGGTGGTGGGTGGGTGGGTGAATGGATAGGTGTGAGTGTGAGCGCAACACATGGAGAAGAGACAGACACCTACCATAGGACACCAGTTCTTCAACCCATACTGATGGAACAATGGATTACGCAGTTGTTGCAGCATAATACTCATGCCGTTGGTCATTTTTTCCAGCGCATCGACTGGATTGACTTTGGGATCAGCCAGCTGCTCCATCCCAGTATTCAAATATCCCTTCCACTGCGACAGCGGCTCGTCCGTGTGTGCAACCAGCAGCGGTTCCAGCCTCGCCACTGGCACACGCAGCTCTTCCAACACACTCTGTACCACCTTTCGCCCGTTGCTAGATGCTTGGCCACTTGACCCAGCTGCTGCAGACTCGTAAGCCACGGCTGCCTTATCGACGATCTCCGTTGCGTCCAGCAGTGCGTTGTACAGCATGAGTTTCTCGGGGGAGCGCACAACCTCCTTGACCACAGCCACCTGCGTGGAGTGTGGCGGCTGGAGGGGATCGTTGGCTGGCGTGGTGCGTGTGCGGAGTGTGCGGGTGAAGCGCGGGTAGCCAGCGAAGGGACTGGGCGGGGATGCAGGGACGGTGTTCACTTCTTCCCCGCGTGGAGATGCAAGCACGGGTGGTGTGTGCTGCGGTGCTAGCCAGAGCACCACAACACAAACAGCAACAGCAGCGGTGTGGTGCAGCAGCATGCCAGTTGGCGAAAGAGTGAGAGAGAAGGGTGACCGCTTTGGGCAGGTAGGCAGTTGTGGCTGCACTTGTTTCCACTGCCCATACACACACACGCACACACGCACACACGCACACACGCAGACTGACGGAGCACGACTGGAAAGGGAAGCGTGGCCACCATCGCACGGATGGCAAAGCTGCTGGCTGGGACGCTGGAACAATGTCGTTTGCAACAGCAACCACCCGCTGCACCCGTCTCAAACACACGCGCTGGGAGGGGAAGAACGGAGCTGACAATGGCAGCGCTGCACCAGCGGTCGATAGTGAAACAAGGATGTACTTACAAAGTCAAACAGAGTATCCTTACACGCACACCAATGCACACACACATACACAGACTGACTGCAGAGACGGCAACTACACAAACTTGCTCATCAGCTGCGACACGCTCAGCTCTGCCTTGGTGATTGTCAGTTCGGCTTCCAGTCCGGCAATGCGTTCTGCACATCGCTGCTGTTCGTTCAGACGCAGATCGTGTTCACGCTCCAGCATCTGCTCGAGCTCCGACAGCTTGCTCTGCCAGTGCTGTGCATCCATCGCACCATGCTCCACATACGGCTGCTGCTGCTGCTGCTGGTGCTGCTGGTGCTGCTGATCGGCATGCGCAGGCGCCTGCGATTCCTGGCTGACCAGGACACGGGATAGCTTCTCCGCTTGTTCAAACTGCGAGAGTTCCAACTTTCGCACCTGGTTCTTCAGGTCGGCAATGTGTGATCGGTGTGATCGCCGCTCTTCTTCCAGATCGGTGATGTACTCCTTCTGCTCTTCCATCGCCTGCAGCATCTCCACATAGTGTGGTGAGCCTGTTGACACGCGAGCCGTGGCGAGGTCAGCTGCGTGGTGCATGACGAGGGACACTGTACCCGCAAAGTTGTCCGCATTCAACGCCTGTTCCTTCTTCAGCGTGTCCAGTTTCTCAGAAAGCTCGCGCTCTCGCAGTTCCAGTGCGTAGTTGCGCTGCTGCAGTGTCTGCAGCTTGACCAGGGTGTCTGCGGAAATAGGCACATCGTTGTCAGCACTCCCGTTGACCGTGGTGAGACTGCGGATGAGCTCGTCTTTCGCGTCCAGCTCCTCTTTCAGCTGCCCAATCACCACATTTGACTGCTCGATCACTGATTCTGACGAGTGGGCCTGGTCGAGTGGTCAGCGTGTGTTAGCATATTGAGGGCAGGGAGAGGAGGAAGGAGGGAGGGAAGGAAAGAAGAGGAGGGAGGGAAGAGGAGGAGGGAGGGAAGAGGAGGAGGAAGGAAAAGGGGTGAGAGAAGCAGACATGCAGGCCAACGCAAACTCACCAAACCGATCAGAACATCCGATGCAGCCTGTGCACAAACATCAGTGTCAAGACATGACACGCATGTCGACCACACCACACACACTTACCATGCCCATCGATTCCGCGACAGAGTGTGCGGCCAAAGACGAGCTGGTCAAAATCAGTCTCGTCAAGTAGTCGATACGTTCGCGCAATTGCGTGCGTGCCAATTGCAGCTCCAGCAGTTGCTCGTCCAGCTACAGCGACGCACACGTTGTTCAGCCACTGCTTCCGCACTCTTGAGGGCCACACCTTGCTATTTCCCGTGTCCTCGTCTGATCGCTTGCCAGTCTGCTCAAAGGCTTCGTTGGTGTGCATCAGCTTGGCTTTCAGCTCCATGATCTCCAGCCGGTATTTCTGTATCAGCGCTTTCTCGTCCGTGATCTAGCCGTCACACCCTTAGCATATGACGCGTGGCGATCCCTCTTCAGCTGCGGCCGTACATGGTTGGACTTGGCAAACGTCATGATGCGCTTGACACGGTGGGCGAACTTGAGAGTATTGTGGCTTTCGTCGAAAGACGCGGCGTTCGGATTCAGTGTGCAGATCACAGCCACGCGTGCATTTCCGCTCAGTGACGGTTGCAACACGCGTGTCAGCTTCGAGTCGCGAAACGGGATGTGGCCACTGGACGAGGTGGTGAGGGGGGAAGGAAGCGGGTGCTTACGGATTCTCTTCGGTGATTTTGGAGATGACCGTGCCCAGTGTGAGCAGGCTAGAGGTCGAGAGCAAGGGGGTGTGGGTATGGGCGTGGGCATGGGTGTGGATGTTGCCGAGTGCAGCGGTCTCGCCTACCTCTTGTTGATGTAGGCTGCTTCGCGTTGTCGTTCCAGGTCGGACATGACTTTCTCGGAACCAGCCAGATCAATCAGATTCTAGCCATGCAGTGTGTAAATGGGGAAGGAGAGAGAGAGGGGTATAACGCACCAACTGCGAAATGCGCACATTCGACTTAGTGCCTTGACGCGCGGTACGAAACCGACTGGACATTAGAGTGGAAGCACCGCGGTCACGACTCTCGATGATCTATGCGATGTGTTGTAAGGAGAGGCGGGGGCACGGAGAGAGGGAACGAACGATTTGAAGGATGGTGTGGGAACGACTGCTGTACGCATTGTAATCGGTGGCACTGGTATGCCGGTTGGCTGAGCAGAAGGTGAGCAGAAGGTGGGACCTATGTGCCTACCTTCACCACGCCGGATGATGCTTAGAATCTGTGTGGGCGTCGTGACAATCTCCTCCTTAAGCGGGCTCACGTACACGCCTCGCTATGGAAGAGGCGAGTGTCAGAGAGGAGTGTCAGAAGAAGACTAAGGAACCAACCTTTTTGTCCTCTAGGATCCGTGGTTCAGCGTTTTCAGGAGCAAGCAGGTCGCGGATGGATTCGTTGTAGATCTCCATGTAGCTCACACGCAACAAGTATTCTCTGGCACTGGAAGCGTGCTGGGTGTGTGGAACAGGGCGTCAGCACAGGGTGAAGCAAAGGACGGAGGTAGCAGCACCTCGCGAATGTATGCGAACATATCTCGCACAGCCAGCGGGATGACACCGGGTTCCCCGTCACCACCTGTGCGTTGGCAAGATGAGACACACAGCGTGGGACTGTGCCGCAGCGAGCGGCGCAGCAGCCGCACCAGCACTTACCGCGCTATGGAAGGATGAGCAGCACACAGCAGCAGCTGTACCATGGTCTAAGCGGGAGCAGGGGATGGAAGGGTGAGCGAAGACGGGGTGGCAGCACACGCTACATATGTTTTCCCAGAGTTGGTTTGTCCATAGGCAAACACAGTGCCTGCACACAGGTGTGAGCGGGGTGGGGAGGGAGGAGGAAAAGGAGGGAGACGAGCATACCGTTCAGTCCCTTCATTGCCGAGCTTGGTGTGTGTGTCAGGATGGATGGCGAAGGGCAGTGCACCTACTTGACAAGGTGCCGGATGAAGTGCGCATACAACGTGCTTGTGTCTCTCCCAAACGCGACAGCGTCTATATACGGTAGGTGTCAACGTTGGGCGAGCACAGAGGAAGATTTGTACCGTATTGAAACTCGGTGGTGGTTTTCGCGGCGTGGTGGGCGTAGTCGTGGGCAAGCGCAAGCGCGTTGTCGCCACGCGCGGTCCAGATGTTGGCGAAGGGGTCTGAGCATTCGGAAGCGGAGGGAGGACGCACACGCACGGTGACGAAGACGTGTTCGTGGCGCCGTTCGGAGGAGGAGGTGACGGTGGCGGAGGAGGAGGCGGCGGAAGAAGCGGCGGAGTGTGAGCGCGTGTGGGGACGAGACATGGCGGCGAAGACTGCTTGTTGGGTGTGACTGCGACGAGTGAAGCAGACGGATGGTGAAGGCGATTCCAGGTGGGCAGGGGGGAGAGGTGGAGGTGGAGGCGTCGATGAACGTGTGTGTATCATCCAGATCCTCGATCAGAAACCGATGGCGT